>JACXGJ010001731.1:0-25069 GCA_016801105.1 Esox niger
GGATAGGGAGAAGAAAGCTATATCCTCTTCAAGCGAAAATTCTGTGGGTGTATGCTGTTATGAGAAGACAATCACTGCTCAATCTTCAATGTACAGCAAAATCATATTACATCTGTATCTGTGATGTATAACTCAAGGGAGATTGATGGATAGGCTGGTATTGTTGTTTCAATTATACTATATGAGATTGTAAGCTCAATATTTATCTGAATGGTTGGCCTTCTCTATATGCTCTACTATTATTAATAAACCTCTTAATTGGTGTATAATCTTTTATATATATATATATATATATATATATATATATATATATATATATATATATATATACACCAGTCAAAAGTTTGGATAAGCTTACTAATTTAAGATTATTTTTTAAATGTGACTATTTCCTTCATTGTAGAATAACAGTGAAGACGTAAAAATATGCACTATGATGAAACTGGCTGTCATGAAGACTGCAACAGGAAAGGAAGACCCAGGAACCTTTGCTGCAGAGGATAAATTAATTAGCGTTACCAACCTCTGAAATCCAATTAAGGCATCTCAGGTTGCAGGTTGTAGCCAAAGTAACAGACATATTTCAGCATTGACTCTTCCGAGGAGGTTGAAGTGCTGCAAATTACTATTGAAGGACACCAATAAGAAGAGAGTTTCTTGGGCCTAGAAAGTGACATTTGACCGGATGAGATCTGTCCTTTGTTCTGATGAATCAAAATTTGAGCTTTTTGGTTCCAACGTCCATGTCTTTGTTAGATGCAGCATGGGTATACAGATGATATCCACATGTGTGGTTCCCACTGTGAAGCATGGAGGAGGTGGTTTTATGGTGTGGGGGTGCATTGCTGATGACGATGACTGTGATTTATTTTGGATTTTTTAATTTTGGATTTCAGTCTCACTAAAACAGAATTCTCACCATAGCATTCTGCAGGGATATGCCATCCCAACTGGCTTGTGCTTAGGGGGACTGCTATTTGTACACGAAAATGACCCAAAACACACATCCAGGCCGTATAAGGAATATTTAAAGAAAGAGAAGGTGGTGCTGCATCAAAATACTTTTGTACTTGTCTTTTCACACATTATCATAGTTTTTTAATACAATATTATTCTACTATGTGAAAAACATTCCAAATGCAGGTGTCCAACTTTGACTGCTACTGTATTCAAGATTATTATGCAGATGCATTTTTCTAAACATTTTGCCTTATGACAATCGTGGAGAGAAGAGTTTACACTCACTGTCAGATAGTCCGATTTTCAATTGCTAGACTAGTTATGTAATTTTATTTACTTAGCAGATCATTATTTAATGCGCAGAGCACACATTCACAGAACTTCCCTAGTGGCAAATAATGAACTTATTCTTGAAAGAGTCATGATTCTACAAGCCAATTGTTAACATCTCATCAGCAGAGTTGGCATTAGTGAAAGACTTATAAAACTGTGTTTGCAACAATGTACATTTGTGATAGCTGGACATATAAAGAAAGAGTATTTCTTGACACATTTCAACTGAGATATAGGCCAACATATGCCCACTGCTGCGAGGCTGATAAGCACAAATCGTTCATAAAGTGCAGCAGAGCTACAAACGATCAATTCTCAAGTTTATTGGGAAGAGGGAGTATGTATGTTTTGGTTCTTCAAAGCTGTGTCTACCGTCATGTTCAATAAGCAGTTAACTTTATTTATTCTTCCACCACGTGTGATATCACGGTTTTATAAAAAATAAAAATACAATTCTCTACTATTGCCTTCAGTAGGAAAACATTTTTTTCTCAGCACCTAAAACAAACAGTTGTTTGTCAGAGCGCTGAATCCTTCCAGTGATCCCATGGGTTGAGCTCTCATTGCTGCCAGCCATTCAAACACATTTTTATATTAAACAAATCACTCAATCCTTCTACAATTTGCTAAGCATGCTCTTTGTATGTTTTGGTGAAAAAGTATATTTTATTTGTTGGTCAGAGATATGTGTGCCAACTCTTCAATGTATCTATTTGAAATGATCACAGCAGCAACAAAAATATATACTGTGTATATATACATATATATACGTGTGTGTGTGTGTGTGTGTGTGTGTGTGTGTGTGTGTGTGTGTGTGCATGCGCGTGTGTGTGTGTATTGTCATGGCCAAAAGTATTTGCACCTTTGCACTTTTAATAATGCACAATTTCATTAGCATTACATTTAAAAAATAATTTGTTATCCTGATGCATCTCTAATAAGCAGAAATAATTACTTTATGAAAATGTGAAAATCATATTTTTAAGCAGAGACTTATTAATTTTCCTGTTTTGTGTCATTGAGAGTACCGCAAGGAGAAAGAATACCAGAGAATTTTCTGAGGAGGTCAGATGCAGGATGGTAGCCAAGCCTGGGCAAACACAAGGCTACAAGTCCATCTTCAGAAACCTTGATGTTCCTGTTTCCATTGTACACAATGTTTTCAAAAGGTTTAACCATGCCACTGTAGCCAACCTCGCTGGACCTGTCCACAAGAGACGACAAGATGAAAGATCACAGCGAAGGACTGTTTGAATGGTGAATAAAACACCTCAATCAGCTACTGCAAAAATTTGAGTTGACCTTCATACACAATATATGACAGTTTCCACTTGCACCATCCAAAGTAACCAAAAATGTATGAATGGGGTGTTATGGTAGGAGACATGCTAATGAGAGAGACATAGGAAAGCCCAACTGCAGTTTGCCAAAATGCTCGTGGACATGCCAAAATCCTTCTGGGACAAAATACTATGGACAGAGGCAACCAAATTAGATATTTTTGATGAAGCAAACCATTCCTATGTTTACAGAAAATAAAATGAAGCCTTTAAATACAAGCTTTCCCCACAGCAAAAAACATGGAGCAGGTTCAGTGATGTTTTGGTGTTGCTTTTTCTGTGTTTTCCTTGAACCTATGCATGGAATACCAAGGCATTTTGGAAAGCAAGTTCAAACCCTGTGTCAAAAAGCTGGGTCTCTATCAAATGAAGTCACCAGCTATCTAAATCATATAGAGAATATTTTGAAAGATGTTTAACCTGCAGTTGTGAGGCAATTTCTAAAGAGTGGGGCCAAAGTGCCAGTACAGAGGAGCAGGAAGTTCATCCATGCCTATTTGCAGTTTTTTGAGCCAAAGGGTATGCTACAACATTTTGAGTCTAGGGTGTAAATAATTTTGTCAATGCCATTTCTTTTCATTTTCTAATTCAAAAAGATATTTTAGGTTCTGAATGAAAACAACGATTCATTAATATTAAGGGTAAAAATAACAAAGTGTAAGGGTGCCAATACTTTTGGCCACAACTACATCAACTGTACATCAACTGTACATCAGTTATGTTGCAGCAAAGGATCCCAGCTTTAATATCTGCTTTACCGCTGTAGCTAAGGGGGCAGCTGCGATGTGTACCAGTATTGTATAATGTTGATCTCATGAATAATTCATCATGGCCTCCATTGGTCTCTTTGCGTGGTGACATTTCTCTGCCTTGGAATATGCTCTGAGATTAAGCAGGAGTATCTCTTGTTGCGCATCCACCTTTATCCTCACCTCCTCAAACCCGTTGGAGAAGGTAGAAGGAGATCTCTGGCTTCCTCGTCCAATGTGTTTTATGGAGTGTGTGCGAATGGGTCCATGAAATTGACAGGTCAAACGTTTTTGCAATTGGGAGTCACGTATTGATATTATATACTACCCACCAAATGAACATTTGGTGCTATAAAATGAAATAAATAGCATTTGACATTGGTTTGAATGTGGTTGATTTGACTTTGGTTTTACAGTGTATATGCGTTAAGTGTTCTATTAAAAATGTACTCACAATAACTAACAAACAGGCTTAAAAAAAATGAGTCAAGTAGTTAAGAATTTCTCTCATGATGGTGGACTGTGGCCAACCTCCTAACATCTAAAGTTACTGAAAATATGTGTGTTTATGTGGACTAAAATTATTGGTAAAGTTTTGTAATTTCTGGCAGATTTTTCAGTAGAGAAAATCAACCTGACATTTTAAAGTGGATTTTGAATATAATGAAAATGTTGAATACATGAAAAAAACTCAATAGGATGATCAAATCAATTTACGGCATCTCACAGTATATGTGAGAGAAAAGAGGGACATTTACTTAATTACCTGCTTTTCTGTGACAAAGGACCATCTGCCAGCATCAGATCTCCTTGATGCTCAAAAACAAGGCCAATAGACACATTTATGATTTTTGTTTTATTGCGTGTTTCACTGTGAGACAGTAAAATGTGAAAATTATTTTCATTTCATGGCACATAATCGAGTTGAAATACCACTGTATTGTGGTATTTCAGTAGATTAACATGGAAAAACTCACACATGCTTAATTGTAGAAACTCCATGAAAAGAAATTTATCAGAGTCAAATCCACACTTTCAACATACAGGTTTGAGTCAAGCTAGCATCTGACAGGACGATGTTTTTTGCTAGCATTAACTTTTGAAAATAATCCATTCACACCCATCCTTGTTTTCGAAATGAACGTATAAGTGTACTTGTTGCCTTCACAGTATTCAAATCATTGGCATTATAGTTGACCGTATTGAAATACTTATGATAGCTGCAGGTTTAAGTTGAACATACAAACTCCAAGTGCCTTTTATATGTTGTCGTGACATTTGAACTGATGCACAGATTTGTTATTTATGCCAGACAGTCGGAATATACAGACTATGATGGTCATGAATGAAGAAGAAACGTGGCGAGTAAAGATAAGCCAGCGGAGAGTAATGACGTCAAATGATACACCTCGCCATTGAAAACCCTTCAACATTCCTCTTCACAGGTTACATTCCGTAGCTGGATTGATGTCTATGCTCAGGAAATCGAAAATAAAAACCTGAACTTCCTGGCTTTTCCAGGTATGCCAATCCCCTCCTACTCACTGGCAGTGCATAGTGATGATGGAAAAGAAAAATGTTTTGTAGTCTGCCAAGCTATGAGTCATCGGCACTGGCTGGAGGTGTATCACCGCTATACTATCTGCTGTCCCTCCCCCAAACACAATGATTGGCTTCTCGGCTAGTCCTGTTCAACATGTCACTTGGCTGTGTTTTTGCCTTTTTCCTTATGCCAGTCAACAGCGTCTTTATCGTATCTAGTGATAAATTGACATTGTGCTCCGATGTGGAGTTACGGTGCTTTTTGTAAGATTTTTCCTTCCCTGTGTATGGTTATTTAAATATATGTTTTTTTCTTGTCTGCTCATCTTTTTATTTAACTTGCTATTTCGGCCGATGGACATCTCACAGCCAAGTGTCAGGTGTGTTGTCTAAGCAGGCATTTAATGAAGGGATCTTATTAGAGTCAAATTAATATAAAAAATAATGCGATGAGATTGCATTGTCAAGCAAGATTAAACGTCATTGAGCATGCGAAGTCTAACTCGAGAGAGCAGTAAATTGGTTTGAGATAGCAAATCTTTGTTCCCGTGAGCGTACGTCAAAAGTCGAAATGCGATGTGATGGCGCTGTCGAGCAAGACGAACAGAATCAAAAGCACAGAACTGTGGCTGAGCGAACTGGCACTACCAGCGCAGAGGGACTGCAAGAATGTGATTGAGCGAACTGATTGCTAGCCCTGTGGGTTCACAGGTCAGCAGGGTGCACGCACATTGAACAGGTGTGACGTTGAGCAAGCAGAACGGTTGAGCGACCCTCACCAAGTTCTCATATTGCTCCACAGCACCATCTTGCGCGTTCTTGCATTTTGATTTGCGCTCAGGGCAAACAGGGCAGGATTTGTCTTTAGAGAAAGCCTAGTCCCACGTATAGTTTGGGACAGTTTTTTTATCTGTCCCACATACAGTTTGTTTCTCTGACAACAATTAAGCTGGGTCCAAGATTGTCGCATTTTATATTTTTAAGCCAGGTTGAATATGTTTCTGATAAACCAGCACTTCATGTCTATATACATTACCTTTAAGAAATTTAGCAGATGACATTTAAGTAATTTACCCATTGCCATTTACAGTACTGAGGGGTCTACATAACTTTGGGGTCACTTAGAAATGCATTTGTTTTTGAAGAGAAAGCTAATTTGTTGACCATTAAAATTATATGAAATTGATATTGAAATATAGTGACACCAAACCTTTGAATGTGTAATGTGTAAATGTTTTCACTTTTCATACTCACCGCCCAACCCTGATGGCAGTGTCCATTTACTGTCCATGTTTAACTTTAACTCTGATAGACTCTATTCCAGTAAATACCACAAAGAGGCAACCATGAAGACTGTTGCCATAGTTACACAATGTGGAACATTACAAGGTCCTGCTGTGGGTTTCGCAGGGCACTCGCCAGCTTTCTACAAGGACGCAGTGAGCAAAATACATTTGGAATCGCGTCTCTCTGAAATTTAGTATTTATTTATGACTGAATTTTTGTCTGGTCTATTATTTCCATTGACTAGGCTTCTGCTCAGTAGGCTATGGCAGAACAGTGTGGCATGCAGAACACCAGGATTCAATCTCACACTGATCACACAGTGCGTTAAACAGAAACATTCATTAGCATGTAATGAACTGTTTTTAAAAAAAACGTTCAATATTATAGACCTAAATTACTTTTAAATCATGCATCAGTTCGTCTCGATGCAAAATGCATCTTTATTCTCCCTTTTTAGGTTACTGTTCTAACTGAGTTGTGTGATATAAATATGCATGGTTAATTAGAACATAATGAAAAGATGTGTGGGGGTGGAAATGTTTTTTTGTGCATTAACAAAGTCTGATGACTAGTCGTTTAGTCATATTAATCCATTACTTACAGTTGCAAAATGTGCTACTTTTACATCCATGTTATCTTCGTGATAAATGGGTTCTTTCTTATGTTTCAGAAAATATTTGGGAGCACATTATATTAAATCATTGTGATTCTGTTGAGGAGATCCTTTATGGTTGTTCAACAACATGGTGTTGAACAACCACCATGTTGTTCAACATGGGGGTTACAACATCAGTTAACTTGGGGTTGCTTCCTGCTGGGGCCACCCACACATTGTATCTACGCATGCATCTGTTTAAAACATTTTGTTCAATGATACACATGGTCGTGAAATACACAAAGCACTGTCCCCAATACTTTTGATAACATGTAATGAACAGCACATGTTTCTTCGTGAAATGAAGGAAAACTGTTTACTAGGAATTTACTATGGGGAATTCCTAGTGAGATGGTTGCCAAGACGCATTGATTGTGAGCAGGGTTCAAACAGACCACCAGAGATGTAGAGTCCCCGATGGGATGTCCTTACTAACTTTCAACTTCCAGCACACACCCACACATTGTTTTTCATTTGGACACTGTCTTAACAGTCCCCCTGACCTTACAAGGATAACATGATAAAAGCAAAACCTTCTCACTGGGGTGGACTCGTTCGCGGCCATGGCAACATGCATGGATGGATTAATTGGGCTTCAAAACAGAGACGCATAAGATGTGAATTAAAAAGGGATTTTGTCATCTCTAGTTAATCTGTGGTCAGTGCCATTTCACTCTTCCGTTAGCA
Organism: Esox niger; assembly: GCA_016801105.1. Taxonomy (NCBI): domain Eukaryota; kingdom Metazoa; phylum Chordata; class Actinopteri; order Esociformes; family Esocidae; genus Esox; species Esox niger. The sequence goes on from JACXGJ010001731.1 coordinate 7,554, forward strand.
GGTGTTTGTCCTCAGTGGTGCTGTTTCAGTCACCGCGTTGTTATAGCATATCACATCTGCCAGGCACCGCCGACTCTTGCCCAGGTGGTGACCAGACATGCTGTCCCCATGTTAGAGCGCCAATATCAACAACTGTATGCTGGAGATCTCAGGGCCATCTCCCAATAAGCACCAAATACCCCACATATTACTTCTAACTATGATTGTGCAAAGACTCAGGGATAGGGTGCAATTCCGGCCCTGCTTCAGGCAGAGCAGGGAGTGAATTACTTAATTCCCTGTTCTTCATTTTCAGTTATGAGGTGTTGCGCTTCCGGTTCGGTGAATTCTTTAGCTGTACATTTAGCTCAGCATTTGAATGACATTACCATTTCCGCAGTGATTTCCATGCAAATGAATCGCGAGGAAATATTTTAGTCAGCCGAAGCGCATCTCACGTTCATGTTCACTTCATTAGACTCCTCGGCGGCACACTAGTGTCCTTTCCCTTTCCCCCCTGGAGGCTGACAGATGGAGTGTGATGTGTTACGTCAATGTTGTGACTCCACGCCTGGGTCAGGGAGCTAACAGTCCAGCCTGGCCCAGAGGCATCCGCAGCACCTCTGATGGGCGCTGCAGCCTCAGATTACTCATAATGTCCCTGTAAACCACCTTAAGCCGCGTCACACAGGGGACAGGGGACAGGCCACGCATGAATACGATCGGTTTCTCGGGGACACGTGATGAACTTGCACCCGCAGAATTTGGCATGATGTGATGCTAGACGCGGTCCATGAGGTTACGGATGATTGTGGTACTATATAGGACTAGACTGGTGTCCTGACTGTCTAGTGGCAGTGACATGCTGTCAGTTATCTCTGATAGACCTATGCGCGTCTGCTCGTCTTCTTTCTGCTTACGGATTTTCACTATCATAGCCCTCTATGCATCCCTGTAATGTGTTTAAGTAGTGAATCAACAGAGATTCAAGGTTGACAGGAACCTGGGCAGGAATAGATACGCCAAATGTTTCACCAAGAATACAGTTGATTAGCGAGGACTTTGGTACCTTTGTTTGCTGGGTCAATGGCATTTGGAACTTCATGGCTCTGTCTAATTGTAATTGAGTATACAGCTCTGGAGATTTGTTTTTTTAACCCTGCACTTTTTCATTCCTTTCCAAAAAAGTCGAAAAGGAAGGTTTTGAGTGAGGAACAGGAGGGTTAAAATGAAAAGGCAGCTGCAAATTGAACTCTTCTGTTCCTCACTCAAAACTTTCCTTTTCAACTGTTTTGTAAAGGTAAGATAAAGGTGCAGTGGTCTCTTGATATTTTTCAGAGCTGTATGGTGATGTTATTTCAAATGACTCTGTCAACGACTTATTATTAATTGCCTACAAACCCCATGTTAAATGATTGACAACAAGCCATGTCCCCATCTGATGCGGAAACCCAGTTATTATAATGTAGCCACATTAGGGCAGAATTATATATGCAATGTTGCCTACTTGTGACTTTCTAGAATCTCCTGAATCTCCGTTTGTACTGCAGATCATGGTTCTAGATTCCCACAGGGGGCCAGTACAAAAAACATGTACTGGTAATTATATGCACTCAACACTCTAAGACACTGATAAATGACATAAATGCCGGGGACACGGGTTTAAATATTAATGGTCAACATGAAACCCAGATGTATTTCCATATCTAACAGCCAATGCTAAGCAAGGCAAATGAGTACCCGTTTGAACATATGGCAAGCCTAACTAGACAAGAGGATTGCACGATGTGATCCATAGCTTGTGTATAGGGCCAATCAACTGGCAGATGCTCCACATGTATCTGCTTTATTCTCTATTAAAACAATGGGAATGTTCCAGTCTGTTCTAATATGTTCTCTGTAATACCGGCGACACGTTCAGGTAAACCTTTCAGCTGTAAGGATCTGCCAACACAGTGGGCCATGGGAAAGGCAACAGCACTAAGAGAAACACAGAAGGCAGACCGACGGAGGGAATTGTGACAACATTATTTTTATTAGTTGAGTCATCCTGTGAACATAGTGAGCTCACTTCTTGACAGATGTGAGGAGATTTTTACAAAAAACAACTCTACATGACACATTCTTGGGCAGTCATTTAGAACTTCATTCCGGCCAGTGGATTTTTGAAGGCTTGTAGCTGTGAGCACAACATGGACACACTGCTGTCTGCTCTGCATTGCCAAGGCACATTGGAGCTATGTTTGTTCCATATTTACTTGGAGAATGACACGTTAAGGATTTTACAGTAGATGGACTGTTAGGGATTTCACATGGATTCTGTTTGGAGTGTGCACCAGGAATAATGGGAGCCTTTTTAATTTCTCTATTTTCCCCTTTCTTTGCAGGCTGGGGAGACCAACCTGGCTTCTAAGGACAGTCACTGGGTGTTTGTTAATGAGGTAAGCAAAGCTGAGTAAATTTATGCTGATGTTTCAATTAGATATCTCTGTGCCCTTTCTTCTTTCCGTCTCTCTCTCTCTCTCTCTCTCGCCTGTCTTTTCCTTCCCTCTGCTGTACCTACAGCAATTGCATGATGATTATGCACTGCCAGTAACAGTACATTGATGATTAAAGGAACTACTAGACTCATCAAGTGGCTCAGTAGTCACCCACAGAAGACTGATGTTCAATAGCATCATGCATTGTGTCTCGCGTCCTTCAGAACTGATCATTGTTTGATACAGCGAAAGCCCTGCTCCATTATAGGGTTCAGGCCATTTGAAACTCCTCAGTAAGGGAGACACATGACAGTTACATCATTTCCTCTGTCTTAGCATCGATTTTCACATTGTATATTTCCCACTGGACTCAACTATAATGGCACTTGTGTGTTTTCTCATCAGGCGTTGCCAAGTGGCAAGGGATGCCTGGAAGTTTCTATTTCACTATATCCACACAGAGGGATTTAATTTTAACTTTAGTTGATGTTGCCCTTATTTCTTTGCAGCTATCACAGTAACAACTGTAAACAACACAATAGTTATGTTGTTTTTACTTTGCATTAACCTGGTAATTTGTGTCTAAGTACATTTCATTGCCTGCTGAATGACATTCAGCATGTGCAATTACTGATGTTTTTACACATTTTCTTCCACTACATGTAACAGATTCTGTAATACAAGGTGCCGCCACCAACGAGTGACGGATGGTTTCTGTGTTACAGCATGGCTCAAAGGCTATTTCCAAACACGTAAAAACAACCCTAACCATGAGAAAGCAACTTTATCTGGAATAAAAACTGAAAAGGTTTATCTTGATACAATGCATTTAAAATATGACGATTTATATCTTACAGTCATTTAAAATGTGCAGGAGTTGCTTTGTAACAACTGCTACTTTCCTAGTTTTTACATCCACCCTGGCAGGACTTGTGCATTTATGGCGGGGAGACCTTAGCAACAACAAGGCATCACATTTTTGTTTATTACTATACAAATTATTTTAAACATTAATAACATTTGTGGAACAATAATGCAGAATAATATCAGTAATTCTAAACATGTAATACTTATTCCGCAACAACTCTTAATATTTATATTACTTATTAAAATCTTGGGAACTGATATGCCCAGTTGTTGCATTGAATCAAAGATATTTACTGTCTTGTTTAAAAACTTGATTTGTGTGTCCTAAATGCCTGTATTATCCCTCTAAAGTGTACTCATTTTCACCCGAGCCATTTAGGAATAGGGTACAGTGTTTGTGACCCAGCTCATACCCATACACAGTGTAGTTCTTGGTACCACTAGGACACCGCGGTTGTTTTTCAACTGGCCGTGCCTGGAGCATGGTCAGACAGTATCTCACAGAGGTCCAGCCAGGGCGTCCCTAGGCTACAATCTGTCTGCTCTAACTCTGTGCTGATGTAAACAGCCCAGACCTTTCTCCTGCCTGTTCACTGGAGCCCAATTAAAAATAGCAGGCTTTGTACTGAACACAGAGTGGCAGTAGGGGTGGGTCTGAGGGGTGAACACGTCTACAGGTGTACTAGCCCCTTGAAGAGATCCGTGCCACTCTTGATTTCACCACATACCAGAGATGAGCATCTCTAAGAGTCATTGATGCTGGCGAAGGGGGAACGGGGATACGAGGCAGCGGCAGATGGTGCTTTAATCGATTGTGTGTTTGTGTGTGGCCGATGTAAACCGAAGGCAGTTGTTGTGTTGATTTTTGATGCTGAGTGATTTGGCTGTCGCTAAGTGCAGCACAGAGTATTCTATGGTGATAGTTCTCCATTGAGCGAATTGATGTGCTGTATACCATACTGTACATTAGGTGTCATTTTTAGCCCACATCAGAAATGGGTGAAATAACCTCTGTACATGATCTGAAAATATAATGGGAAAATCTGTCTGTGCCTATTATCAACTCTGATATTCTTTCAAGGTAATAAGCCAAGTTCATGAATAATTGAATGAACACACGACTTTATGACCTTTCTGCTGCTGTTTGGTAATGGCGGCTGTCTTCTCCTGGTGAAAAGGGCCTGTTGCCTTACAGGAAATACTGTTGTTTTATTGCTTTACAGTGTTGGAAATTGAATATCATAAGTATACTCAGGATTCGCTGTTCATTTATACTCATTCATGATGTTCCATTTGAGGCAGCTTCACCAGAAATGTGTTTGCTTCATGAAGGTGAGTCCGTGGTGTGTTGGGAGGGTTCTGCCACAATAATCGTCACCCAGACACGGTGGAACTGGTTTGTCTTAGCTGAGACTCTCTAACCTTGGTGTTGTTCTATCAGACTGATCCTCCACAACACTACCGTAGCTTTACATTACTTATTCATCTGCTACAGAAGCTACAGCGTCCCGGGCCAAAATCAACACTACTCTGTCTACATAAACACAAGTCTGTGTGAAAGAGATCAGGGTCTTTGGCTAGAGGTTAGTTTGAACAGTTGTGTGCTCCATCCCAATAACCTTCTGCTTTATGTATTGTACAGTGTCCATTGTCTGGGGCTGGGGAGCCTACAGTAGACTAGCTCCAGTCTGCAGGTCTGTTGGATGACCAAATTGCCTGCCCCTAGGGTTGGCAGGATATAGGCTCAGCCCTTACAGCATTTGCAAGATTCTGGACACACTGAGTGGGAAACCAGAATGGGGTATAAGCCAGGCCAGGATGTGGAGAAGAGTGTTAGCAGGCTTTTAGGGCTTACACTGGCTCCCAGCACCCCCCCCAACCCCCCGCCCCCCGGCCTACACTGCTTTGGGGATTATACAAGACAAAGGGTTGTGATTCAAACACGTTTAATGAGAAAAGGTTGTTCACATTGTCACATCCTGCTGGATGCTCTTTACTGCAGCACTGAAAACCCTGAAGTCATCTTGCAGTGGAGTGTCCCCCTCCGTCACACCCAACATCCTTTACCAATTAAGGAACAAAAGCTGACTATTGTTCCCAGCTTATGAGATCTCTCGACCGTAATCTGAGATAACTGTGCAATGGTTAATTATATTCAAAACCACCTCAAGCCTCAGCCTCTTTTGGTTGTTTTCCAAGTCAGTAAGCTCAATCTCCATACATAAATGAAGGCGATCCGTGTATCCATCGTTCTCTACCCAGAGATACCTTACAGCTTTAACGCAAACCCTACAGTATGAAGGCCTTTCTGCTACACTTCTTTCAGATGATTCTTTTTATTGCGTATTAGCTTGGAATCCATCGTACAAACCAACTGGTAGGGCCATGCTGTCATTTTGCTGGAAGGCAGATGGCCAAGGAAAATGCTGTAGGGCCAGCTACATGAAGCCCAATGCGCTGTGCCTTCTGCCCAGCAGAAGCAGTTGAAAGATCAAACCTTATCTGAAGAGGTGCAAAATCCACTCATCACGTGAAGAGGATGTGGGCTCTTGTCAAACACTCTGCCGTTGAATCCCTACAGGAATTAGGGTCAAGGAGGTCAATCACCTTCAGGCAAAGCATGTAGAAACACACGGCTACCACTGCCCCCATGCAACCAAGCTGTGCCCTGACTTCAGGATTCGTAATCCCAATTGCCAAAGGTCAGTGAAGAAAGAAAACGTTTATCATTGGGCTTGATGGACAACCTGAAACAGGTTAGCATTCTTACAGTGCACTGCTACATTAACGCTGACTGGTCGGGGAAAACCACAAGGAATCCAGAACACATCAAGGGTCTCCAGATTTTACAGAGAAACCGTCTTTATGTTGAAACATTTCCCACCCTACTCCACTTCATTATTTTTGTCAAAGCATCAACGTTTGAATAATTTGTCGGCTTGGAGTTTAAATTGCTGACCGGCTTTTTTTTCTTCCAAGTTACAAGATATTGTAGCGTTAGCGTAAATGAAACATGCATCACTGCCAAACGGTCAGCAACAGATGTCTGGTATTAGTACCAAATCATACAAGTATTATCTCTCTCAATCATGTGGAAGTTATCCAGAACCATTGGCTTTCCTGCTGTTTCAAACAGACACTCCGTTGTGGCTTCCAGAAATGATGCCATTCAAGCCATCTCAGTGCCTCTATTCAAGAGTCAGTGCCTGATAGGTCAGCAAAAGTGTAAAGGCCCGCCTCGCTTAATTCTGCCATTCCCACAGGGGAAAGGCGAGACCAAACAGGAAGACAACATCTCAGAAACAAACGAATATGTTTGAGCCCAACATCACAGACCAACAGAAGTGGTGGTGAAGTGAGCAGGGAACCAGGAACGGTTTGGGCAAGTTGATGGGGCTCATGGCCTGGACGGAATGCCCAGAATGCAGCTGAGAAATCGATGTGTAGTCATTAGCAGGCAGACCCGACGAAGACAAAGACAAAGAAACTGAGGGAAGACATTCTGTCACCTTTCAGCAAAACATCCATATTCATGCTTATCTAAATGACTTCTAATGACACTGCTGTTGCAGCACTGCCACCTGCTGAGACAAATGGGGTCCAAGTATATAGTCAAAATAATAATTATGCTTTTCATAGAATATCAAGGGGAAAAACAAATATGCAATATGTTATGAAAGATCAACCAGTAGGGGCCAAGTCTCTGAATGCTAAATCCTGGGAAGGGTCATGGCTTGAGAGGAGAGTGGTGATCTGAGGTTTTCTATAGACACACCTCATGTTTAGGTTATTCCTTTTCATTACTTTAGTAAAATACTTTAGTAAATAGACAATGATACAAGTTATGTTATTTTGGCTGTTTACCAACATATATTCAAGTTACAGTGAAATAATAGATACGGGCACAGAGTGCAGTCTCTCACCTTTAATTAGAGGTTATTCACATCCAAATGGAAGAAAGAGTTGAGAAATTACAGCTCTTTAATATGTAGCCCCCTTTTTTCAAGGGATGAAAAGTAATTGGACAATTGACTCAAAAACTATTTCATGGAGAGGTGTGGGCTATTCCTTCCTTATTTTTTCATCAGTAAAGGAGGTGAACGGTCTGGAGTTTATTCCAGGTGTTACTGTCAACCCACAACATGCAGTTAAAGGAACTCTCAATACAAGTGAAACTGACCATTCTTAGGCTACAGAAAAATCCATCAGATAGATGGCAGGAACATTAGGAGTAGCCAAACCAACAGGTTGGTACATTCTGAGAAAAAAAATGCACTGTTGAGCACAGCAAAACAAAAGGGTCTGGACATCCACAGAGGACAACAGTGGTAGATGATCATAGGATCCTTTACACGGTAAAATAAAAAACGTCCACAACATCCACCATAGTGAAGAACACTCTTTAGGAGGTAGGCATATCATTATCCAAGTCTACCATAGTAGAAAGACAAGATGAGACCCAAAAACATCTAAAAAACATCTGAATGCATTCTGTTCCAGGACTGAAGCAGAATGCTGTTTCAGTGCTGGAATTTCAAATTATACAAATTATACGAAGACAACACATACAGTTTTGAAATTCAGAAATTATTGTTATTGTTTTTGGAAAAATATATGACCATTTTGAATTTCATGCCAGCAACACATTTTAAAAAAGTTGGGACAGGGACATATTTGCCACTGTGTTGCATCACCTGTTTTTTATCAACACCCTGTTTGCGTTTGGGATCTGAGGAGACCAATTGCTGTAATTTGGAAAGTGAAATGTTTTCCTATTTTTGCTTGATTTAGGATTGCAGCTGATAAACAGGTTGCGATTTCCTTTGTTGTATTTTTTATTTCATAATGCACCAAATGTTTTCAATAGGGGACAGGTCTGGACTGCAGGCAGGCCAGTTTAGCACCTAGACTCTTACTAAAATATAGATGATGAGATGATGATGATATCCCCAAACTCTTTGCAATTCAAGAAACTTTATTCTTATATCGTTGCACTATTTGCCCACGCAGTCTTTCACAGAGTGGTGAACCCCTCCCCATCCTCACTTCTGTCAGGCTCATCCTCATTGGAATGATCTTTAAATACCCAATCATGTTACTGACCTGTTGCCGACTGACCTAATTAATAGTTATAGTATTACACAATTTTTCCAGTATTTTGTTGCCTCTGTTGCTTGCATTTTTGGAAACAGGGTTGTTTATGATATTTGGGTTCAGTCTGTTAAATCTTTCCATTCTTTTTTCCCTTCTCCCTTTCCCTCTCCTTCACGCTGTAGGAGATCAGTGACACCGAGATCATGGAGCTGGCCCACAGTGCTATGGGGAGGATGACAGTGATTCGTCAAATCTTCCCGCTCTGGAGGGACAGCAGCGTACGCTGCATGAGAAACAACCACCGCATCTCATCGCTCCTCTGTGATCCCCTGGAGGGATACGTGCAGTTACTGGAGGTCAGATCACGTCTCTTTGTCTGACAGACTCCCGTCATGGCCGGTGATCTTAAATCCCGGAGGTCAAATCTGTTCATTTAACCTATCCAGGGGCGCATGTTCTAAGTTATTAAAGGTCAGATTTGGTCAGAGAACAATGTCTGTCCCAACACGCTAACATCTTTATTAATATGTTAAGGATCAATAAGAGGGAAAAGGTAATCAGGAGGATTTATCTGTGTATAGACGTAATGTTTCCGGGGTTCCTATGGTTACATTTGCTTTTATCTGAAGCTGCCTCCAGGGTGAAGTCAGTGTATCCTTTCAGGTGTCTCGTCAGTGACAGCCCCAGAATGACAGAGCCCTCTGTTTGTTTAGAGTATCACAGAACCTGTGACCTCGGGGCCCCTGGGGGCCAACAGTTCAAGAAGTTGATCTTGCATTGAGTGACAATAGATGATGAGATGTTCCACCCGACTGGGCTATTGACATTTGCAGGGAAACAGTGACAGGTGTAGGGAGCCTGGAGGAAGATGTGGAGGATTAAGGTGAGAGCATAGAAACAGAATCACTAGAAGGAGTTCTAAGGAGGAAATTGTGTTGTCCTTTATCACAGCTTCATCATCTGAAATTGTCATTGAATTTTTAACAATTATAAGGGCTAGTATTTGGATTGTTACTGGTTGTAATAGAAAACAGTGGATATGACATTATGACCCAAGAATTCAAAATGAGGACTCGAAGAAGTTCTTTCTTTTTTGCCCACTATAATTCTTCTTTCCCCTCAATAAATCAGCCGTTATCACATAAGACTGTTAGATTTTTATACTGGGCGGGAATGTATTTCATCATGTCCCGGCAATAACAGGCTGCAATGAAAACTGGAGATTGCCTCCCGAATGTGTAATTTCTGTCACCATAATATTTGAATTGAGGAAGTGTGATCATAACTGTTATTTCAGCGATCTGCACTGGACGTTGTAAATGTCACTAGCCTGCTGAGGTTAGCTAAACAGCACAATTGGACTTCGTGTTTTTTAGGCAAAGGATGAGATGTCAATTCCAAGCATTTAGTTCAGCTGAATGGCTGCTTTCCAATCTATTAACGGCTAATCAAAGAATAAAGATTGAATTAGGATGTCTGCCACCAATCAAATCATTGGAGAGGAGAAGTAATGTGGAAGGGGGCAGAGAGAAAGCAAGAGAAAAATATTTTGGCAAAACGGGGATGAAAAATTTGGCAATACATGTTACTGTCTCACACACACACACACACACACGAACAAGTTGTCGTTTGTTATCTAGGCACATAGCATATATATTTTTATAATGTATTTGGCGCAAAACAACGCTGTCAACGTGATGCATGCCGTCTGTTCACATTAAAGGCAATGTGCTGCACGTTGCGGTAAGCATCAATCAGCTGTGCTCTTGCTCAACACCTGTCATCTCAGACATGTACAACTCTCAAAACACATGGAGGATGTTTCGGGCTGTAGTAGAATTACCACAAGACCTTAGAGTTATGCATCTGAAATTATTACTGTCCCACTAAATAAAATATAGAAAAGAATGGCATGGCAGATCCTGACATTATTAATCTTTCTGATTTGATTCGTGTTTCTGCATGTAATACCAGTACCTGTCCTCCCCTAGTAAAATGAATCCCATGCAAATAGGTCTAAGGTCTATGTTATCTGACTACATCAACAAAAATCGCCAACTAGGCTGTTCTGAGTCGCTGCCTAGGCTGCCAGGGACGTGTAGTACCAGGGACACACATTTAGTACCTGGGATATATGTATAGTACTGCAGTGTGGGCTCAAATCCAGCCCAGGACTCTTTCAGCAAAATTTTAATTTCATAAAATGCCAAAATACTGTATATTTCAAAAATGTAAATGGCAATATTACAGTTATAAGTTATATGTATATAGGTTGCTAGCTTGAAAAGACAACATGCTTTTAAGTACCTAAATCTTGCCTTATCACTTATATAATTGAAACCAAGTATGATGTTTTGCAGTTATTCTGTACCAGTGAGATTAATTGAACATCATAGAAGTATATCCAAATAGAAGCGTCATAGTTTGCCGCAGAGAACAACTTTCAAATACCAAATATGGATGCAAAATTCTTCTCACACATTTCAGTAGTATGTTAAACATTTTCATGTGTATAGCATATCTTAAGGCCCCAGGTGAAAGAGAACTGATCTTGGAACAGTGGCTGCAGTGCCTAAAGGAACATAGACCCGTTGATATTTTTTTGATTGAGAGGACCAGGACTTTGCCGATATTCTACATTGTCTGTTTGTAGTTCTTATGGACTTGTTTATTTGATTGCGGTCTTCAAACTTCTTAGCTTCCTAAAACCCTACCAAACACACAAACTTAAAAAAACGGAATCCTCAATTATACAATGGCCTCAACTGGTAGACATTATCAATCAAGCTACCCATTGAGATCACACAGATGCCACTGTCTGACATCCCTCCCAAAAGAGTCTATGACCACATGGGTCTTTCAACCAACCGGCTCTGTGACGTAAAATCCCCCTCATGAGCTAAAGAAAGGCTTCCTTACCAGAAAGCTATATAAATTGCCATCTTTGCTGGTATATGGCTACACAGCACTTCACCTTCACCCTGTGTTGTTTTACTTCTAAACTGAGATAGATAGTCCAGAGTCCTTGCTAGAGCCCTGAGAGCTCAACATCCTGCATGTTGACCTCTGAACCGCCTTATCCAGCTTCAGTTACTCAGACCAGCCTGGCTAACTGCTGCTCTAGAGGCTTCTACTCTGGCCACAGGTTTGTGCAGACTGCCCTACTGTCGCCATGACTTAATTTACTGTCTGCGCTACACTCCGCTGCCTCACTGTTGGTCCAGATCCGCTCCATACAGTACGTCACGCTCACACTCATTCCAAATGACAGAATGCGTAGTAATTACCACAGAGGGACGTGTGTTACCGCACATATCACATATCCCAGTCGTGTCCCAGGGTGCGGTGAATCTGTGCGTGTGGTGTTTTGATGCGGCTGCAGTGCCGTCATGTTTGATGTTGTTATTCGTGTTGGAGGAATGGGAGATGGCATGAATTGCCAGTGCAGATGACATTATTATCGTAGTCCTGTGTGATGCCTGCACTTTTTCATCTCTGAATCAGTCGGATTGTGCCCCTGCTTGTCACATTTGGGTTCTGCTCCAGGACTCTCACTGGACTCGCATCTGGTCAAAGGGGCTTATTGTGTGTGTCAGTTTGATAGCGCCAGTGTGTGTTAGTGCGTGCGTGCGTGCGTCCGTCCAGTGGTTCCTAATATTTCCAGCTGTGTGACTGTGGCTGCTGGTCCTCCAGGTCTAAAGGATATGTGTCCCTTCAAACCATCGCGTGCTTCTGTTCACGTCGACAACAGCATACCTTTGTTAATAATGTTTTAATAACCTCTGTTTATGCGTGACCTTTCCAAATCCGTGTGACATGCAGGCCGACAATGACTGCGGGAATTCCTGGTGCTATTGAGCAACTCAAAGCAGCAGCCCTGCATAACACACTGGAGCCTCCATTTTCACTGATGTACAATGATTATGTTATCTTGTGATTTGATGGCATGCTACTGTCTAATATCGTTCTAATTTGTAATGGTGTTTTGTTTTTTGTATAAACGTAGAGAATAATAAAAATAAATGTTGAGATTTTTAAGGATTTTGTGTCAATGACCATGCTGTTTTGTGTGTAACTCTGCTTCTTCAATGTCCTCCCCCTCTTCTTCTTTATGTGCCGGTGCTGTCTGTCCTCTAGGTGTCCAACCTATACCTGTATGACAGTGTGCTGATGCTGGCCAATGCCTTCCACAGGAAGTTGGTAGACAGGAAGTGGCACAGCATGGCCAGTCTTAACTGCATCAAGAAGTCCACCAAGCCCTGGAATGGTGGCTGGTCTATGCTGGAGAACATCCAGATGGTAAAGCACAACACCAGTTCTGAACATGAATGTGAACCTCATTCTAATCTTATAATCCATTGTGGTTGATTCACTTTTATTGTATTAAATAATCCAAAGTCTTTTGAGGTAACTTTCTTCAAAGTCGCTGTTTATTTTGGCAGGTATTTTAATATAATGTTATTCTTTTGAAATACAGCACTAGACACATATTTGCTATTCCATCCTTTATTAGTTCATATTATTTTGGTGAATATTTGTTTTAAAGGAGGAAGTATTAATTTGCTCCTAATACTTAAAAAATGCATTTGTTTATCTTATTGGAAATAAAACAACCACAAATTGGCTATTGTCCAATACAGATGAATAACACAATACAGATTAAAACAATATGGATAGTTAAACAGAGCTTCTGATTTGCTTAGAGCCAAAATGATCAATATGAAAAGAAAGATTTAAGACCTCATTCCATCTAATTGAGGTTACATGTGTCCTGGCTGAGCATCGCATCAAGTGAGACTGAGAAGAGTTATTGAACTGACCGGCAGCTGCATGTGTGTGGGAAAGCCAGATCAACTCAACCGCAACAGAATGAAACAATTGGCCGAACACAGGATTGCATTATATACTACAAGGCACACATGTAGATAAAAACATTTGAATGTCCATTATTCCCAAATGGAACTCTCCTCTTATCACTTTTTCATCGAAGCCAAAGTGAACACCATTATTTAACGTTCTGGTTTTATCCTCGGCATCTTGTCTGGTTATCATCATTCGTTTATTGTCATGACTTTGTTTTGGGGGAAGTGGAAGGGCAGTCTAGTTCACTCTGCTTATGTCACAGCTGAAGAGGCACAGCTGAGGAAAATGCAGATGTTATAAGCCCTTTGGCTCTTATGTCATTCCTGTCGGTGCCGTTCTCCGGACTCACATTATCTTCGACACTAAAAGGTCCTTAGATCTCCTTAGTTCAGTTTTTTGGTGGAGCCCATGTTTTTTTGTGGCCATTTTCCCAAATACTGTATATACCGATCAGCCTTAACGTTATGACCACCTGCCTAATATACTGTAGGTCCCGCTTTGGCCCCCAAAACAGCCCTGACCCATCGAGGCATGGACTCCACTAGACCTCTGAAGGTGTGCTGTGGTATCTGGCACCAAGAGGTTAGCAGCAGATCCTTTAAGTCCTGTAAGTTGCTTGGTGGGGCCTAAGCGGGCACATCCCACAGATGCTCGATTGGATTGACATCTGGAGAATTTGGAGGCCAAGTCAACACCTTGAACTTGTTGTGTTCTTCAAACCATTCCTGAACCATTTTGCTTTGTGGCAGGGCTCATTATCCTGCTGAAAGAGGCCAGTGCCATCAGGGAATAACATTGCCATGAAAGGGTTCACATGGTCTGCAACAATGCTTAAGTAGGTGGGACTGTACGTGTCAGAGTAACATCCACATGAGTGGCAGAAGCCAAGGTATCCTTGGAGAATATTGTCCAAAGCATCACACTGCCTCCACCAGCTTGCCTTCCCAGGTATGTGAAGAAGACCATGTGACGTAAAAAGAAATGTGATTCATCAAACCAGGCCACCTTCTTCCATTGCTCCGTGGTCCAGTTCTGATTCGTATATGCCCTTTGTAGGTGCTTTCAGCAGTGACAGGGTGAGCTTGGGCACCCTGACTGGTCTGCGGCTATGCAGCCCCATACGCAACAAACTGCGATGCACTGTGTGTTCTGACACCTTTCTATCAGTACCAGCATTAACTTTTTCAGCAATTTGAGCAACAGTAGCTACAATTAATCTCTTGGATTGGATCATACCGGTCAGTCTTTGATCCTCACGTGCGTTAGTGAGCCTTGGCCACCCTTGACCCTGTCAGCGGTTCACCACTTTTCCTTCCTTGGACAACTTTTGATAGGTACTGACCACCAGTTTTGGAGATACTCTGACCCAGCCTAGCCATCTCAATTTGGCCCTTGACAAAGTCGCTCAGATCCTGATGCTTGCCCATTTTTCCTGCTTCTAACACATCCACTTTGAGGACAGACTGTTCACTTGCTGTCTAATATATCCCACCCACTGACAGGTGCCATGATAACAAGACTATCAGTGTTATTCCCTTCACCTGTCTCTGGTCATAATGTTATGGCTGATCGGTGCATGTTTCCAGCAGGATGGACGATTGAGTATGGCTGTGTGTGTGTGTGTGTGTGTGTGTGTGTGTGTGTCTGGGTGTGTGTGTTTGTGAGTATGGGTGCGTGCGTGCATAAATTGCTTTTGAGTCCCGCTGTATGGTGCATATAGGATAGATATTTGTCCCAGAGACCTCGGTCTGTCCATAACACATTGTCTTTGGTTGAAATGTACAAAAGGATTCAACCATATTATTAACTGGCTTTGAGAGGGCACACATTTAATCTTGGACTGGCTTTGGCACTGGACAGCTGGTCATTTAGTGCCACTGAAAGACCTCACTATCTCCCTGAGTCCATCCTTTCCATTTCTCTGTCTTCCTCTCAATTTCTATCGATCTCTGTCTCTCTCTATCTCCCTATCTCTGTCTTTGCGTCTCTCTCTCTCTCTCTCTCTCTCTTTCTCTCTGCCTTTTTCCCCTCACAGGGAGATATCACAGGCCTCACAGGAACGATGGACTTCAAAGCGAACGGATCCAATTCTCACGTCCAGTTTGAAATTCTGGGCAGCAGCTACAGTGAGACATTTGGAAAAGGTGTGAAAAGGGTGAGTATTAGGCCACAGGCGTGCTCTCCTTTGTCTCAGGATGGTTTTGAATCAGATATTTTTTTTTGTGATTATTCTCTGTACAGTTCTGAAGCAGTGGACCTCAGTGGCTTTACTCTGTAGTATTGTTGCACAGCAAGCTTTGACGAGGTAGTCAGTAAACCATTTCTTTAAAACAGTGGAGGTTATGGCCCATAAATTGCTGGCAGCTATTTCTGATGTCGAGGGGCGTGGGGGGTAGTTGGGGGATGGGAAAACATGCTGCAGTCCTTAAGGTAAAGTGTACATGAAAATCTGCCAGGATTATGTTACGCTTCTTTTATAATCGTACTGACAAATGCCATATACTCAATAAAATCTTGTTTTTTTAATGAAAGAAACAATGTCAACCGACATGGTCTGAATTCCCTGTGTAGGCCTGCATTCTATAATGCATGTATGCATAGTCCTGGTAAAAACCTGTTCAGGATGTTGAATCACTGCTGCATTGGCTATTCCAACATAATGACAATAACAATCGTGGTGTTTATTGGTTTTGTGTGTGTTTGTGTAAAAGTCATCAGGCCCAATTAGACCATTTTAGAAAACAATGAAGTACATGAATGACAGTTCAGTGGAACAGCACATCATTCAAATATATTAAAACCAGGAAGTAAATACATTTTACTGACATAATGCAGCACCTGACTATGTGGTTCTGTTATTGTTTATATTACACATATTACAACATGTGTAGTACTGTGTTTATAGTACACCTATTTCAACCAGTGTAGTACTGTGTTTATAGTACACATATTTCAACCAGTGTAGTACTGTGTTTATAGTACATATATTTCAACCCGTGTAGTACTGTGTTTATAGTACACATATTTCAACCAGTGTAGTACTGTGTTTATAGTACACATATTTCAGCCAGTGCTGTACTGTATTTATATTAGTCATATTTCAGCCAGTGCTGTACTGTATTTATATTAGTCATATTTCAGCTAGTGCTGTACTGTATTTATATTAGTCATATTTCAGCCAGTGGTGTACTGATTATATTAGTCATATTTCAGCCAGTGTAGTACTTTGTTTATATTTCACATATTTCAGCCAGTGTAGTGCTGTGTTTATATTGCACATATTTGTGCCAGTGTAGTGCAGTATTTATATTATTCATATTTCAGCCAGTGTAGTACTGTATTTATATTAGTCATATTTCAGCCAGTGCTGTACTGTATTTATATTAGTCATATTTCAGCCAGTGTAGTACTGTGTTTATACTGCACATATTTCAGCCAGTGTAGTGCTGTATTTATATTAGTCATATTTCAGCCAGTGTAGTACTGTATTTATATTAGTCATATTTCAGCCAGTGCTGTACTGTATTTATATTACTCATATTTCAGCCAGTGTAGTACTGTGTTTATATTGCACATATTTCAGCCAGTGTAGTGTTGTATTTATATTAGTCATATTTCAGCCAGTGTAGTACTGTATTTATATTAGTCATATTTCAGCCAGTGTAGTACTTTATTTATATTAGTCATATTTCAGCCAGTGCTGTACTCTATTACTCTATTTATATTAGTCATATTTCAGCCAGTGCTGTAGTGATTATATTAGTCATATTTCAGCCAGTGGAGTGCTGTGTCTATATTGCACATATTTCAGCCAGTGTAGTGCTGTGTTTATATTGCACATATTTCAGCCAGTGTAGTGCTGTGTTTATAGTTCGCATGTTCTAATTTCCTGTTCTAATATAACAGGAGGATCTGATTCAGAACATGCCAGGCATCCTGCAATGACCACTGCAGAACATGGAGCTACAGGGCCACTGTCAGCCTGGCTCAGTCACACTGTGGGGCCATGGCACCATGCACTGGAGGCTGGCTCTTATATCATACACACTATTCTCTTATTGGTCATTACTTCACACCGTGGTCCTATTGGTTTCCTTGTGGATATATTTGGAGGGTATGCAAACCTGTTCTTCCAGAGGATTTTGTTTTAACGGACCTGGAAGACAGAGTGGGTTGAATTTCCTCGCTGAGGTGACCGACTGTGCCAAACGATCCGTTCAGTGATTGACTAAA
>JACXGJ010001731.1:25169-77374 GCA_016801105.1 Esox niger
TCATCCGGGGCACTTCCCTGTGTCTCTGCTCCTCATCCGGGGCACTTCCCTGTGTCTCTACTCCTCATCCGGGGCACTTCATTCAGGTATACTACCATCCATTTAACCCAGGTGTTTCAAAATACTATTTTGAAATATGTACTTGAATGGTTACGTGCATCTCATATAACTAGTCAAAGAGTTAACCTTTGATTAAAGTACTAGTTTTGAATAGACAGAGACAGTATTTTCTACATCCGCTCTGGCACAGTGGTATTCCTCTCACTTGGAGATGCTTTCCCTGGCATTACCTGAGGAGAAGATGGTTGCTGCCATTGACAGCTCTAGGCCAGCACAAGACGGGGCTAAATTGCCTCGAAAAAACAAGGCAATATATGAAATGAAGAAGCTTATGTATTGCAATATGACCGCAGAAGGCTTTTCATAATATCACAGGTTAATATCGCAGCAGCCGCCCTGTTGAGGCCTTAGCTCCCCCTAACGAGATTATGAAGGTCACTTTTTGCTTTGCATTCACGCTACCAATTTGCACCCTCTGTGAGTCAGGCTGCCACGACCAATGCGCAGCATCGCCGAAACAATCGCTGTGTCCTATTCAAATTTGTTTGGAAATCATTGTTCACAGAGGGTGCCTTTCTTTTGCCGGATGGGGCGTTTATCCCCTTTCTCCAGCAACACTGCCTGCTTTCAATTTAGAACTATGGACTCTGCGTATACATTTGAGCTATTAGATCAAAGGGCCCGGACCGTCAGCCACACAGACACGCAGACACTCACACGCATAGAAAAACATACACTCGTACATACACACGCCTTCGTGGAAACATACCAAACGGGAAGACATATCAATGCGCATGTATACACTAGCGTGCACACAACCCTACACACACACTTAACATGCTGCTGTGACCCTACTTTATCTCCATTGGGCATTTATT
This sequence comes from Esox niger, assembly GCA_016801105.1. Classification (NCBI taxonomy): domain Eukaryota; kingdom Metazoa; phylum Chordata; class Actinopteri; order Esociformes; family Esocidae; genus Esox; species Esox niger. Next base: position 26,108 of record JACXGJ010001731.1, read on the forward strand.
ATGTATAATGAAAGAAAGGACAGCTAATGGCCTGTCAAGTGCACTCAGTCTTATGGTTGTTTCTTTTTGCAGGGCTCCAGTCTGCAACTAGCTAGGTTAGTTCCCCCCTGAGAAGAGATTAATAAAGCTAGCTAACATAATCTTACCCCTGGTATGGAGATTAATGCTGCTAGCTAACTTAATCCTGCCCCTGATATGGAGATAATTAGCCTTCTTTGCTCTGTTGCATTTAACATCCGTCAAGTAACCTGAGGAAGAGTGTGGCGCGGTAAACATGCTAAATGTTAAACCTTTGACCAAATGGGTACATACACTGATAGGTTTTGTTTCGTGTTGCAAAAGAAACGACGTGCCAGTTTTTCTTTTCTAATGCTTGGGCTGTCTTGAATTCACACTCTTGTTTGTAAATCTCTCTATCTGTTAGTGCCTCTACCATGCTTTATTTCACAGGACAAACATTTCACTCCAAGGAAGCGTCCAAGTTGATTGAACCTAAATGGAGATTGAGGTGTTATTCCCTATTTCTGTCTGTTGACATATCTTCCTGTTGACCACAACAGTACATTCCTCTCAGGCTTGACATTTCTCACTTTTTTGCCACTTTCTCATTTGTACATTTCTATTCTTTTCTGTTCATTTCCTCTCCTACCATTTTTTATGTACTCATCTACCCGGAAGTGGGATTTTTCAAATTGTTTACAAAGTATAGGTCTACACGTACAGCTTCTGCCTACGTATGTGTTCTTTGAAATTCCCAGTACATGGCCCAAGCTTGATAAGACCTCGCTGGCTTGTAGCACGTCTCTACGACATCGTCTCTTTACTGTCATTAACCTTTCAGGATTGGGACAAGGCCATTAGGACACCACACTAAGAGGGGTTAATGGGCTGACTAATAATTACACTAATTTATCTTACATCTGTTAAAGTCATGGCACTAACTGCGGCATTCTCATTTCCCACATGCAGTAATGCTTATCTTTATTACAGTTGGATTGAAAAATTGATCTTTTTATTCAGAACAACAATAATGGTTCAATATGAGGGTTACTGCTGCCGTAATGAGAACCCAAGCTTTTCTACGCAAAACCCGATTTTATCTGTTACTATTTATCTGTTGAAAAATGGATAAGGGATATATGACTAGTGTAGGTCAGTAAGAGTTTACGGTTTATTTGGGGTCAGAGTGATTTTGCTTTTAATGCTGCAACTTCCTTTAACGTTGCATGTTGACCTGTTAGAAACAAAAGTAGACTGTACAATACATTGTTATGTAGTGAAGCTTTGTCTTGCATTGTAGGGAAAGAAACATAAAACGGGGCCAGTTTTAGGGACACATAGCCTAGTCTAGGATAAAATAAAAATGTCACTAGAGATTCTCTATTACGTATTGTTTTCCCCAACCAGCCTTACAGCTCTGGAAAAAATCAGCAACTCTAGATGTATGGCAACCATTCCATTCCAGTGTCTGTTAAATTCCAACACAGACACACCTACTTTTACTTAATGAGGTACTGATTAGGTGATTACCTGAACCAAATCTAATTTAACGAGGAAAATTATAAAAAGCACTGCTGTGGTGATCACTAAACTCTTGCTATAGGACCAGCTGGAGCGCAAACACAGTGCAAGCAGTACCTCAAACGTCATTTGAATAAAATAAAAAAAATATTCAGCATGAGAAGAGTTGAAAACAAAAGCTTTATGTGAGGAATAGAAGGGTTCAATTCTGGCTTTACTGGTATAGGGACACAGAGAGCATAAGGTTGCTTCCATCCTGGCAGAGGGTGAAAACAACCTTCTACTGACAGAGATGTTCGTCAACTAATTCGAATGTCTCTCAACAACTGTAGGATGACATTAAGTGACATACAAAAGGAATGTGCACGGCAAGGAGGAGTCGAAACAGGCTCCTAGGGGCAGGGCTGAAGTCGTGCAAAGATAGAAAAAATACTTCATCAATGAGAAGCAAAGAAGAGCCAGACAGAAGTTTTCAAGCATCCGTAAGAATTGGGCCGTAGAGGAATGGAGTAATTTCATCCCAGACAAGTCAAGCTTTTTCAGCTTTGCCCAACACCAGGTCATCTAATGGTTAGAAAGGGACCTGGAGAGGCCTACACGCCACAGTGTCTCACACTCACTGTGAAATTTGGTGGAGGATCGGTGATGATCTGTGGATGCTTCAGCAAGGCTGGAATCAGGCAGATTTGTCTTTGTGAAGGAGGCGTGAATCAAGCCAAGTACAAGGTTATTCCGGAATAACACCTGCTTCCTTCTGCTCTGACAATGTTCCCCAACTCTGAGAATTGGATTTTCCATCAGGACAATGCACCATGTCACACAGACTTGTCCATCAAGGTGTGGATGGAGGACCACCAGAACAAGACCCTGTCATGGCCAGACCAATCTCCAGACCTGAACCACATTGACAACCTCTGGAATTTGATCAAGAGGATGGATGGATGGTCATCAAACAAACAAAACCAAAATGTTCATTTTACTCAAACGCATACCTATGAATAGTAAAACCAGAGAAACTGATCATTTTGCAGTGGTCTCTTAATTTATTCCAGAGCTACTGTATCTATGGCTCCGACTCAAATGAAGTGTCCATGTACTGGTGGCTCGGTCTGGCCAAGTCTAAACTCCTTTGGTTTGGTTTAGTTGTGAAGTTTGTGATGCAAATAATTATGCAATTAAGGATATAGATTTTTGTAATCAAAATATATGCTATGTTCCCTGGTAACTGACATTTGAATCTGAAATGATCTACCCTGGTACTTTATATGTGATACCATAACAAACCAAAATGCAATACATGCTGACAGCAGATTGGCCGCAAAAACTTAATTTTTTCACCTTGTTCCAACTTTCCACCAAAATCATATTTGGCAGGCACTTTGTGTACCTGGCCTATTGTTGCGATTTCTCAGTGAGAGTCGCTATTGACTCTTAATTGTTATTGGAGGAAGTTTTGCCGTTGCCACGATGACATCATACCACTTACCAATTTGGTACCCTTTTCCTACTAGCACCCCCTCCCTTTGTCCTCTGCATTTGTGTGCCATGTCTGAGACTTCTGTTGCATAAAGAGCTTCTCTCACTTTTGGTTGCAGCGGAGTTAAGTGGAAAGTTTCAACATGTTGACAGTGGACACTCATGGAGACCAAACTCAAAGACAGCCTGACAAATAGATGTTTCATCTGTGTATATGAAACATTTCTGAGATCTGTAGGTTATGAAACATAATGCCTTTCTTAAATAAACAATTAAACTGCAAATGTAGTTGATCATTTCAATGCGGTTAAATTTTCTTCTAGGACATGCCTATAACAATATGTCACAAGTTAATTAACAGTTTCTCATATGTAGCTCCATGAAATTAGCTGAAATATTTCTGTAACCTAATCCATACTGATTAATATGCATTCACCTGCAATATGAACAGACTATACATCTAGATTTTCTCAGTTTATCAATAGAGGCTTACCAGTCAAGTGAAAGATGACATTCATGATTTTTTATAGTTACCTTGGTAAAAACAAAGATGAATTGATGCATTAATGCATACATGGCTGTCTTTGGAACAAGGACATCATAATATAATCCTCAAAGTGGTTTTACAGAACAGTCAATTAGTTTATCTATGTGGATCAAGTAACATTTTTGCCTCCATTTCGGGGTGTCAATTTAAAACTGAGTTTGTATAGTTCTGATTATTATGATGCCTAACCTGGTATTGGTATCAAAGTCAGAATTCGTGGCATGACTAAAAGTAACAAAGGGGGTTAAAAGAGATGAAAAGAGGGCATGAGAGGAGCCAGCTGGTCTCTGTATGGTGGTGTCTACGTGGTCATGGAGGTATGGAGATAGGGATCCAAGCAGGGGAGGGGGAGGTTGGGGGTTAGCTTATCAGCATGTTGCACACCTTTCCTAAGTTTACAGGGATCAGGCCTGTTAGCCTTGTTATCGTAGCGGCTCTGCCCACAAACAACCAATGCAAGCGGCTAAGAAATCGATGGACTTTTGGAAAAGGAACAGTACGCATCATTGGTGCACATAAATAAATACAAAATAGATATTTTTAAATCCATCCTGGTTTGTGAGTTCTGTGCAGACCACAATGTTGTTTCGTAAGTCCAATTTGGATAGTTTAGGCTATTTTCTCTGAGCAAAGATTGAAAATGGTGCTATGCATAGTTCTAAAAACATTTTGGAAATTGAATACAGATTAAATGTGGGCTGGCATGTTTTCCTTGAAGTATATTGGTTTCGAACACTTACTCAACACACTGCTTCATCATTGGTTTACAGTCGAATTTAAGCATAAAAGCTTTCATCATACAAAAGCTTTCTAAAACATGTGAATGGTCAATATAAAGGTAGCTATCAACCAAAGCTACAAAAGGAAAAAAAATTATCTTTCAACAGCGAAATGCATTAATTTGGTACATTGTGCGATGAGAGATTAGATCCAAAAATCGAATCTAAAATTACTGATAATCTCTTGCACGTCTTCTCATAGCAGGGGTTTTATAAAGGGGTTTTAAAAATATTTATGCTAACACAATACATTTCTTCAATCCAGCACCCTTCAAAAAGAATCTAAGGCCGTTTAAACATCCTTTAAAACATGCCTGAACAAGCTTGTTTGTTTTCAAAACAATAGACTATATGGTTGATTAGCATTGTTTTCAAACAGCCTGTACTGTTACATGCTATCATTCTATTGCCTTTCTCAAATTCATAATAGAAAAACCACATAGGCTTACCATTCTTAAACTGGATCATATCTTTTAATAAGCTTTTGCCCAAAACATACCCTTTTCTGTAAAGTAATGGTAAAACACTGACCATCACTGAGCAGTTTTTCACTATGACATTTAAGTTGCGCCAGGCAGGTGTAAATATATAAAGACATCTCTGTGTTAATCTGTCCAGAAAGATCCACTGCGTTGTGAAATCTCATACTTCTTTGATCATCGGCATGTTAGTACAAAAATATCCAGGGCTGAAGAAAACTCCTTTTGATTGGAGATTTGACCAGGACACTCAGATGTACATGTCTACTCTTCACATGTGATCTTTAGTGACCATATAGAGTCCCTGTCATATTCAGATTTTAACCCCAAAGATTTTGGAAATCCACATAAAACCTGAATTGTAGTCAGGGTATCAAGTCTATTTTTTAAATTTTCCCCATAGGGAGTTGCGTTGCTATGGCATTTCCGTTGTTTTGCTTGAGTTCGATTGTTCTCTTCACCAAATCTATACTTACAGGTAGATGTGCATCTCTTTTCTGGAGCAGAGCTGAAATACACAGACAGTCATTTGGAACATAATGGGACTCAGCTGAATAGAAGTCCTTCTGAAATCAATTATAAAGGAGAGAATGCAGGGCTTTCATGATAATGTCAATCCCTAACAATGACACTTTGCTATTCAGAAATCCCTAGTAATATTAGAAAAATAATGATGTAGGATATTGTTGATTTTGCTTCACTATTTAGACCCTAATTATATGTGCTGATTAGTTGAACTAGGCCTGACTCTGAACATTGCAACCTCAATTGGCTTGTGGCTCTATAAAAACAAATGCGAGACTAATAATTAAATCCATAGATGTGATTTCCCGTGTCTCTGCTAAATTCAAATAGAAATCTCCAATCATTTGTTTTGCAATAATGAGGGAAATATAACCAAAGCATCTATGTGTCATCTGTTGATGGTCAACATATTGTTATTCATCCTTTCCGGTCTGCATTCGAACAACAAACTTGCTTTTCCTATTGCTTGAACCTGCTTTCTATAGCTAGAAACTGCTTTCTATAGCTAGGAACTGTCTGACTGCATTGAGTACTCTCTTTATCCCTGAGTTGAGCTATTGTACACATTTTTAAGTTACACTTTTAGTCATTTACCAGACGCTCTTATCCAGAGTGACATTCAGTTAGTGCATACATTTTAAGATAGACAGGTGGAACAACTACACAACTCTGTAGTAGTTAGTACGTTCCACTCAATGAATTAGTCATCAGCAAAAGTCAGTGCTGGAAGGAAGATGATACAAATAAACTGAGCAAGTGTCTGTCCACTGTACCTTAACTTACCCAACGCTGCTACAGGGCAGGGTGGCATTTTTAATTATGCACAATTGGTTAGTCTCTTGTCAACAACACTGACACAGCCTGTCTATTTCTAGTCACTATAAATAAATTATCAGGTGATTTAGTTTTTTCCCCTCCCAACAATAAATATATTTATAACTCCCCCTTTAATTTTATGAGATCATTATCAAGTCATACACATGAATTCAGACGACTACCTTCTTCGGTAGCGGTTATCCATCAAAACCTCAGTGTCATTTTAATCACCCATTAACAATTTGCCAGTGGACGCGTGAGCTTGACACACCGACATGTGGTACAGCTGTCCTGACTGATTGTCACACCCGTATCCTCTCAGCCTGGAGTGGTTTTTAGATCATCTCTGTGAAACGACCAGTATTGGGGGACGGACACAGCAGGTGTGAAGTGGTGACAAGCAGTGGCATTTAGCTCCCAACACCCACTCAAAGCAACGCTACAGTTGACTGAGAGGCCTGACATTTTTACAAAGGGACGAGGTAAGGAAGCGCATGATTGCCGATGCATTGACACACTGTTGAGCCTTCCACCTTGAGGAAAGGACGCAGGACAGACAGATTTGTCTGGGATGTAAGTCTGACCTGACCGCTGCTCAGAACGTGCGTTCACTGTGACCTGGGGCGTTCAAAGACTCCAAACATGCGGCCTCCGAAACACACGGGGCATGTGTTCGAATTCGCCCCCCTGCTGTTTTGGCACGCTCACTCTGTTTTAGATATATCTTTTATTTTTTTGCTGGTGAGGAGTTTTCCACTTTTCCACTTGTTTATAGAAAAAGCCCCACCATGCTAGAGGAGGTTAGGGGACTTCCAGTGGAACAGGGAAGACTACTGTCATATTATATAGTGTTATACTGTATATCATGAGTCAGTGGAATGCGTTAAAAGCAGGAGTTGGTATTCAAACGGCTGTTAGAAAAGCAGTCCTAAACTGAAGCGACACCACATCACTGGGTCACAGTTATCACCCGAGGCAGCTCGGCCCGTTCATGGATAGATCGAAATGTGCCCGGGTCGATGGAGATTCTAAAGTTCAGCGTGGTGGGTCACAATAGAAGCCATATATTTAACTACATTGACAAGTAATCCATCCACACTGGTTTGGTGATTTAAGCTGTTTCCCTACCACCCTTATTATGTGGCCCCCTTTGTGGTTGAGGCCTGACCTTGAGGCTGGGGTTCGGATAGATATTGACTTTACACTGTGAGATTGTCCTGGGTTTCAAGCAGTAGGCTACAGAAGCTCTGATTTCTCTTCGGTTCAGCACCCTGCTTTCCATAGAGGTTTTATCTGATTCTGTATACTGAGATCCATGTGTTTTTACTTCAAGAAAACTCACTTTCTTCCATGAATAAGTTGCAGCTTGTAATGTGACTGCAGGGCATGCATAACAAAATAAATGTGGCTTGATGCTAATAACACATTTTCAAAGTGAATCCATTAAAAATATGATACACTTTAAGAGCCAGCTGATTTAATTTAAAGTGTATAATTTTCACTGTGCCTCTAGCTTGGAGAGTATTTTTTAAATGATTTCATTAATTAAAGAAGTGAATAATCATAATCACAAACAGGTGCAGTAGTAGGCTACAGTTTCATTAGTTACTATAGTAGTTGTGACATCCGAGAGGAGGGCTCAAACATCAGAATTTGCTCTTAACAATTATGTAGTGCTAGAGGCCTTAATGAACATAATAAAAGAATCCCTAAAGACTTAGAGATCACCAAGAGTACAGCTAAGAATAGCTGTTTCCAAGGATTTTACTTTTCTCTGTCCTAAGGCTACTCAGGGAGGACATGTTTTTGTAGTTAGCCATTTTAGTAGGCCTGCTGGTGTAGTTCAGCCAGATTTATCCTGTTGAATAGGAGAACACAGCATTAACACCTAAAATGTTATTATTAAAATGCTTTCCCTTTTACCAGGTAAGTTGACCTAGAAAACCCTATTTCATTTACAGAATTTCTCTGAGATAACCTGAGAGAAGTATTGTTAACTGGCTTGTTCAGGTCAGAACAGATTTTTCTCCTTGCTGTTTTAGGGATTTGATTAATCAAATGTTCAGGTACCGATGAGATGCTCTAAACATTAGGCTACCTACGAGCCCTATAACCTAAAGACAGTGTTTAAAATATTGACAATAAACATATTAGCTTTTTTGCATGATAGCTTAGATACCTTTAACACATTTTACTGCAAAGAGTGTTCACATGGTTTAACATTGTACTGGTTGTAAATCTTTCTAGGGCAGCAGGATATGGCTTGGAAATCGTACCACAATTTTCTTGAAAAGAAATTTGAGCACTGGTTGGTCATAACAAGATGTGGCCTTCGACTGTGTGATGGAGCATATAGGACGGTCATCACACAGATCAGTAGACATTGCAAAAGGACTGCATGGGCGGGGCCTTAGTTCAGTCTGTGTGTGTTTGTGTTTGTATAGAGCGAGTGGTGTAAAATAACAATTACATCACACAGTATACACCGTAATTATGTTAGGTTGAAGATTAAGTTGTTTTTCACTTCCTACTGTTAACCGAAGTGAATGAATCTGGGGGTTAATCTTCCAAATCAGCTAATTTATTAGCATTCTTCAAAGTGAAAGTGACCCGTTTTTATTGGGCTGGATGGTGTTTATTGATTTTTCAATGTGTGGTACATCTGTGTGTGAAATTGTTCGTGAAATGGTTTGAGTTTAATCAAGCATTATATATTTTTTGCACACCCTCTCTCTTTCTCTCGATCTCTCTCTCTCTCTCTCTCTCTCACACACACACACACACACACACACACACACACACACAAGTGCACACGGGCACAGGGGCACACGGGCACACAACACACACATACTGAATAGACTTCATACATAATCCATGTTTAAAAAAAAGTGGACAGTTTGAACTAAGTGGACAGATTGCGCAGTGAGACAATCCTCCTGTTTCAAATCAGCCAAAGGTTTCTTCCATCTGGTCGTACTGTCAGAAAACCCAAATGTATCAAGTAGTCAATGAAGCAGTATGTCTGTGTACTGTAGTTGGCCACCGGAGTGAAGCAGCTTCCTCACCTTGATTAATTGTGTGTAATGAGACCTGGTTTTGATCACCTCACTTAGATCTAATAGATATTGGTAGTGTGCTCTCGTACATAATGTACATTGCATAACCATTTACGGTGAAGATGAATAGAGGAGACAAAACACTGAGGTTCATCAATGTACAGGTGGTAGATATATGATGTCATTGTTTCAGCCACAAATGGGTTTTACTATTCGGCAAAGCAAGGTTTAATGCACCATAAATCTGCATAGTCTTTCTGGATTAAAAATATTGCAGGCATCTTTGAGCTACATTTGGGACCTATTTAACTTTGAACTATTACCTCTGTGTATTAGCAGGACGTATTGTGCTGTTGCCTAGGTGACTGTCTTCCTCTATCGACCACCTTTCACAAAACATGTTAATGTTCAAAATGCTCCAAAATGTATTACCTTCGGGTCTTTGGGAGGATTTAAATACCAGCTTTACTTTGGTTGACATATCAAATGGTGTCTGCCGGAAATGGATTCCTGGGGGCTGATTGTATGTAACTGAAAAGTGGAATAAGGCCTTGAGGAGACATAAAACACAGCTGAACACTTGTTATTGATACACATTTCTGAAAGATTCTCTCTCTTCTCTTTGGTTTAGTTGGCAACGTGGGACTCAGTCCATGGTCTGAATGGTAGCCTGAAGGAGAGTCGCATTGAGAACGGCATGCAGGGAGTGACGGTGAAAATAGTAACACTACTGGTGAGGAACGTCCTGCTCACGCTGACATCATACATGTACTGTGAATTGGAGACAATATCTACAACCACGTTTCCAAAAACGTTTGGATGCTGCATAAAATACAAATTGAAACAGAATGCAATGATGTACAAATCATTTATTCCTATATTTAATTGAAAATAGTACAACATATCGGATATTGAAACTGAGATATGTTATTGTTTTTGAAAAATAAACGCCTATTTTTTATTTGACGCCATTAATACATTTAAAATGTTGGGACCTCTTCTTTTTAAAATAGTCTGTAAGCATTTGGGAACTGTGGAGACCAACTGCAGTAGTTTTGAAAGTGAAATGTTTTCCCATTCTTGCTTGGTATAAGATTTCAGCTGCTCAACAATTCTGAGTCTTTGCATTTTTTTTTAAATGTGCCAATTGTTTTCAGGGGGTGACAGGTCTGGACCGTATACTGGCCAGTTTAGCACCCGGGCTCTTACTACAGAGACATGCAGAATGTGGTTTGGCATTGTCTTGCTGAAATTAGCATGGCTCTGTAGTAAGATGTAGTTGTACACTCCATTCAATATACCAGTGTCCCAATGTGAAGTTGTGTTTGATCTGGTAGGAGGACCCCTTTGTCATGGTAGCAGAGAACATTCTTGGTCAGCCCAAGCGATACAAAGGCTTCTCTATTGACGTGCTCGACGCCTTGGCCAAGATCCTCGGCTTCAAGTACGAGATATACCAGGTGGCTGACAGCAAGTACGGCTCACAGCTGCCTAATGGCTCCTGGAATGGAATGATCGGCGAGCTCATAAACAAGGTAAGGCTTTCTATATGGCCCGTGAAACCTGCCAACCTGCTATATTACCCCAGGAAGACAACGCCATTTCAGACCATTACGGCTTAAACCAACACGGTTTCCACCGTTTCAGTCCTCCACTCACCCCTGACTGATCGCTGGCTGTTTGCTGTGCTCCTGTCTCTCTATACAGAAAGCTGACCTGGCAGTGTCAGCCATTACCATCACTCCGGAGAGGGAGAGTGTGGTGGATTTCAGTAAGCGCTACATGGACTACTCTGTGGGGATCCTGCTGAGGAAACCAGAGGAGAAGATCAACATCTTCTCGCTGTTCGCCCCGTTTGACCTGGCCGTGTGGGGATGTATCGCCGCGGCGATCCCTGTGGTAGGAGTTCTCATCTTCCTGCTAAGCAGGATGCAGTCACTGAGGGCCCAGAATCCTCCAGTGCCACACCAGCAGCCCGCCACCCCGGGGTCCAGCTCTTTGTACAGTGCCATCTGGATAGTCTATGGAGCTTTTGTACAACAAGGTAGAAGTAACAGTTTTCATTTTATATGCGTTTAGCTTTTATCTAATGCTTCCCAGGCCATTTTCCATGTACGCATCAAATATTGAATTGTTAAACTGCTATTTTTTAGGTAGTGGAATCTGTTATAGTGAATATACTTTTAAAAATGCATGATTCATTAAGTGCAGTCTTTGTTATTTAAATGATTTATTATTCACTTTATATCTTATGAATGTGTCCAAAATTACATACAAAATTCATTATTTACCATTCATTTCTATTAGGCACAAACTAATCTCTAACACAATAAAAACCAATAGCTTGTCCATCCAACAAGTTTGTAAAGTCTCAGGCTTAATGTGTCATTGCGGTGTGTTTTTTACCATTTCATATAATCCAAAGTGTCGGAGTTCAGAGGCAAAACAATAACACATTTGTCAGAGTTGACATACTTCAGAGCATGTTGCTTTCACATGCATGCCACACACGCATGCACTACATGTAGCATGGTGATTGCATTTGAAGCTTGTTAAGCACAGAGCAAGAGCACAGTAAAGGTGCCTTTGAATGAATAAAAGATAGGATATGTTGGTTGGGATCCAAGACTGACAAAAGAAAATAAATGAACCTGTCAGCAAGTCCTGTTGAACCCCCAGCTGCATCTGTTACCTCCTGGCAGATAGCCCATTGAACTCTAAGCCTAACAGCTAAACACAGGGAGCCTCCATCCTGTTCGTTCCTCCCTTTTGTAAACCACTTGATATGGGCATTTGTTCCTTCATGGGAAAACAGTGGTCTGATAAATAAATAAAAAAAACTGACATTTTGAACTTCATCCTGCATGATCTTGATATGGTCCAGATATTCCATTATTCACTAGCCTTGGTATTGTTTAATTTATTTATTTTATAATGCTGACTAAGTACCGTCCTTTCTGTTTCTGCTCAACCTGTCAAAACCCTCCCAGATTTAGTAGTTCTTCCACCTGTTGTGGATACTGACATTTCTGTCCTCTGTAGGAGGGGACAGCGTTGTGAGCTCTGTGGCCCTGAGGATTGTCATGGGTAGCTGGTGGCTCTTCACGCTGATCGTCTGCTCCTCCTACACGGCCAATCTGGCAGCCTACCTCACCGTCTCTCGCATGGACAACACTGTAAGGTAGGTCACACCTTGTCACACTACATGCTGTGAACTCCACTGTATCCCATCCTACATACAAATATCAAGGTATTGTTAACCTGGGTGATGAACGACAACTCTGGCTCTCCCCGCAGTTGAACTTTCTGTTCTGTTTTCATGAGGCAACTGGATAGGCCAATCCAGAGTGATCAGCTGATTGTTTTTGTTGCCTGCGGTAATTAAGAAGCCATTATTCTTTGTGTTGAGGAAGTCCGCTTTTTGAGTGGTTATGTTGTTTCGCTTGAATACAGTCGATTTTAGAGTAGGTAAACTGTTTGGTTGAGGGCCTAGTTGGCAATTTTGAAATTGTACGTTGTGCCGTTTATGTTTCTTTGTCAACCTTCTCTAAATTGATTTGCGGGATGGGAAGGGACAGATATCAAAATTATAAAGGTTAGGCATTAATAATGAGTGACCTGCCAAGTTTTTCAAACCTGGCATGGACAGGGCATCACAACTATTAAACAGCCAGGGCAGCACGGTATGCTGCAGTATTATTTGCAGTAGATTTATATAAGATATGACAGGGTCAGTCCTTTCATGTCATAACTCAAACATGCAAGCCTTTATTGAGAGCCGTCCTGTAGGAACACAGGCTACCAATGTCGTGTTCTAATCTCCACGGTGTAATTGATAACATGGAAATGAGAAATTGCTTTATTGTGGCCTTCGGTTGGATCTAATACAGTATCTTCCTTCTGAAGGTCATACGCCACAAGGCTGGTATGTGCCAACTGTTTGAAATGCCAGACATACAGTAGGATCCATGTTTAACACTCATGTGCCTACATTGTCATTCCACTCCCAGACATCCGCAGACACACACACACGGGCGTAACACACTGAGGTCGGATCTTTCAATATTACCATTGCCTCTCTGTTTGCCTTGGGATCGGCAAATGTTATCCACCGCTTATCTCGGCCCAAGGCACATTTGCATATAGGCATTGTGGCTTTGATATCTGATTGTATTTGATTATGCTGATGCTGAGCAAATGGCGTGTGCTGGAGGAGGGGTGTCAGGAAGGTCAGCCGGTCTACTCACCTGGCAGTGCTCTTCATGGCGCGGCTCTTCAATTCGCCCTTGTTCCTTTTCACGGCATGTTTTGATCACAAGACAGATACTGCGCATCATAGTTTTTACTCGAAAACATCAACTGTCATTCTTCACATGAGTACCAGTGGTCCCATTGACCCACAGGTTCACCGCTCATACTTTTCAAGCAGATCAATATTCCTGGTGCAGACCTTGCAGTCAGTTTTTGTCCATGTTAAAACAGACTGGACTAGGCAGTTCAACGGTTTTCCAGCTTTATGGTGTGTTGACTGTATTCTTGGAGAATGTGGTTACGGCAACAGCTGAGCTCCAACTAAGTTGTTAATGCTTCTGTTAGTTGGTCTTTAATTAAAGCCATTCTGATCAGTCATTTCTCTGTAAAACTTAATTGAATCAGACAAAATAGATAGTGGGAGATTAGATATATTGGGTGGGTAGCTAGTGGATAGATGGATTGATAGTGGAATGAGTTAATAGTGGATAGATAGATAGATAGATAGATAGTGAAGGGGAAACTAAGGGAAGGGATAACTACTGAATAGAAAAAGGAAGGGATAACTAGTCGATAGATATTGTAAGGGATAACTATGGGATAGATAGTAGATGGGCTAACTAGTGGGTCGATTGTGGAAGCATTAAATACATAATGGAAGATAATTAGTGAATAGATTAAATGTATGATTAGTGGAAGGGTAAACTAGTGGATAGATGATCGATTGTGGAAGGGTAATGTAGTGGATATATAAAGGAAGGGATAACTAGTAGGTAGATAGTGGAATGGTAATGTAGTGGATATATTAAGGAAGGGATAACTAGTAGGTAGATAGTGGAAGGGTAATGTAATGGATATATAAAGGAAGGGATAACTAGTAGGTAGATAGTGGAAGGGTTATGTTGTGGATTTATATAGGGAGGGATAACTAGTAGGTAGATAGTGGAAAGGATATACAAAGGAGTGGTGAAACTTAACTAAAAGATCTGACTTCACACATATAGATGGAGAACTCAGATGCCTGTGTATACAGAGCATGACTTGAGACCTTTCTTTTGCAGCCCTATGTAGGAGAAGCTATTATTTGATGACAGAGTCAAACGGTCCTAAGCCATGTCTTGGCTGTGCCTCACAGAAACAGCAAACGTACACAACAGTTGGAAATATCGATAGTAGGAACCACTTTATAAAAATACGGTTGTGTCATTTCAAAGAACCATTTGCCAAAATAGAGGTGGAATATATTCAACTAGTGGATTGATAATGAACGGGGTAACTAGAGGATAGATGGATGGATAGATAGTGGAAGGGGTAACTGGTAGATAGATAATGGAAGGGGTAACTGGTAGATAGATAATGGAAGGGGTAACTGGTAGATAGATAATGGAAGGGGTAACTGGTAGATAGATAATGGAAGGGGTAACTGGTAGATAGATAATGGAAGGGGTAACTAGTGGTGGAAAGATACAGGAAGCCACTAATAATGCCTATCTTCTTTTCTTAAAGTGCTGTAATTGAATAAGCATTGATTAAGAAGGTGTTGTTTAACCAGAGAAGGATTTCACTTGTTGCAAATGGGGCATCAGCCTTTGGCATCATGAGTAGTCCCCACTCATGTAACACATTCTCATACATAAACATGTACACGCTCACATTCCTATTGTATCACACATTCTCACACATAAACATGTACACGCTCACATTCCTACTGTAACACACATTCTCACACATAAACATGTACACGCTCACATTCCTACTGTAACACACATTCTCACATAAACATGTACACACTCACATTCCTATTGTAACACACATTCTCACATAAACATGTACATTCTAACATTCCCATTGTAACACACATTCTCATGCATGAACATGTACACACTCACATTCCCACTGTAACACACTCATGCATACATAATATGCAGTTTATGAACATTTAGTTATCCATGTCATTTGGGAGGTTTTAATGTATCTCCATACTCAAGTAATGGTTCAACTTCAAGCTGTTATTTAATTGACAGCGTGTGTTTGTGTTTGTATATAAAAATATGCATTCTTTTTTACCATTCATTGACTCAGAGATTGGAAATTTATTTGAACCCTTACTCTTTGTCTCTTTGGATCTGGAAACATCTGTGCCTGCACTGATCACATTCTGTGCATTTGTATTTATTGACTCCCCTTTCATGTTAATATGTATCTAATTATTGATCATGAAATATTAGGATGCTGTAATAATGATGTATTTCTTATTGACAAACACATTGGAAATTACACTGATGATTATTATAATGCTGAATGATCTTTGAAGAGAGATTTGCCCGTAAGCACTTTGGAAAAGCACTAAGTTGCGTGTTTCTAACTATATATTGCATTATTATAATTATATTCTGTGATGGTTTGGCTTCCTGTCAATATACCATGGTGCGGGTGGCAATAAATGAACAGACCAGAGACCCATTCAGGGGATTTGTTGTCTGTGTATTTTCAGTTGAGAGACAGTGTCTCTTATTTATCTTTTCTCACTCAGTTACAAGAATCTCTATGCAGTTTCCAGCACACTGCCGGTTAAATCAAAATAAACAGAAATTCAAATTTAATGAAGGCTCTTCTGGGGTTTCCTGTACTGTAAGGACATATGAATAAAAACCCAACACAACTCTTCTGTCCTCACTCTTTACTCCTCCCCTATCAACAACCCCTGCAATCATTGTAAACCCCCCTAAATATAGGGCACAAGGTTAGTAGATACAGCTGTGAACAGGTGGGAGGTGCCACGGGTACCTGACTTCTGGGGGGGGTCGAGAGCGTAACGCTGTGTTGGCCACTGAACTATCACAACACATAATACTGTATAATGCATTATGCATATGGGTGTTTAATAAAGTGTTACCCAAACTGACTGTTCAAATAACCACCGTTTTCGTTTTATTTCTGCTGTTCTATAGTGAGAGGCGTGATATACTGTAGGCTAAATTGTGAGTAATGAGATGTTTTGCGACTGAGATGTAACAACCAAGCTACAAGAGCTAATGAAAAATAAGACATGCAAATGTAGAGATCCACGGATGCATTTAAGCTTCAGGATCTGGTGCAACGGGAAGACTTTTACGTAAAAGGCCCAAGGAACGTTGGTTGCACGGCCACAGCTGTGACATGAATGAATGCCAGATCTGTGAAGTCGCCTCAACATTTTGGAGAAGGTGTCAAGTAGTAAAGGCAAAATACTCAAAAGTACGTTTTAGGCATCCTAAAAATCAAAAGCTGGCAAGGCATCTAAGTCATAATAGTCATTTTCTTTCAGATTTTTACATATTTTTTTCTCTGTTTCCTAGCTACCATCGATCAGGGGATTATGTAGATCTAACAAACCTTGTTCATTTGTATTCATGGTCCAGGCAGCACCCACAAAGGCACTCGCTATGTCCAGTATGCAATTTGTTTAGCAGCCCACGGTGTATTTCTTTACCTTATATTTTGAAATATAACACGTTGAAAATGTGATATATTATAGTTTGCATTATGTCCTAATTCTGAACAAGATTGTTTAATAGTATGCAGTTTAGAGTCTGGAAGGTTTTTGCATTCTTAAATCTGGAATTGGAAGACAGCCTTTTCATTTTACAGTAAATGTTTCCAAATGTCATTAAGTGTGCATGTCAGAGATCACTAAGTGTCTGAACACTATGGTGATAAGATCATTTCCTTAGATCCTTCTTTTTAACTACATTCCAGAAAATGTAATCCAATCTGACATTTCTATTAGTTCATCTTCAATGCCTTTTTGTGTTGCAAATTCAATTTATAAGTTTATTAAAGGAGACACATACAGCAGATATCCTTACCAACTTTTTTCTTCCCTTACTCAAAGTATACCAAAAATATATATTAATGAATTTTGAAGTGTAATTTTGCATGAAGTTGAAAGGCCATTTCAGGAAGCTCTTGTGACAATTTCATATCGGCAAAATTAGGTCTTGACACTCTGAAATGTATGCCAAACTGAGTTTAACAAAATATACAGCTTTATGCACAAGGAATAATTGTAACAATTTTTGCAAAAACATATTTTGTAGAAGAACTGTGCAGATGGAAAGTCCCTTCTCATGAGGGATTTTTTATTTATCCTATTGCAATAATAATAATAATACAATATCCATACGTAGCGCATTTCTGGGGCCCAAAGTCGATTAAAGAAAATGAAGGAGACACAGACTGAACAAAAGCCATGGAAGACTTGTTATGACACAATAGGGGATATTTCAACAAAGAGACCAAGGAGAGGACGGAGGCAGGGCTAGAGGAATGCAATTTGGAACAGATGGGGACTGAGGCGAAAGGTGCTCGAAGGTAGTGATTGACTTTGACTCGTGGATGGTTTGCAGCAGGGAGTTCCAGAGCTTAGGAGTAACCCTAGAGAAAGCCCTGTCCCCAGAGCTCCAAAACCTGGATTTGTGGATAGTGAGGTGGCCTTCTATACTGAGTGTAGAGAGCGAGTGGGTGGGTAGGCAATGAGAAGGTCATACGGATAGGTAGGGGTAAGGTGGTGAAGGACTTTGTATGTTATCAGAAGGGTCTTTGTATGTTATCCGAAGTAATGCACTGAGAGACGGGGAGCGAGTGGAGTTTACAGAGGATGTGGATGACATGCTGCCAGGTCTGTGTTGATGAGAAGACTGGCGGCAGAGTTTCGGCCCATTTGAAGCTTATGGAGTGATGACAAGTCGCGTGCCGTATAGTAGGGAATTACTCTAGTGAAGACTGCAACGGGAGTCAAAAACTGACGTGATTAGGTGTTTTTTCCACCTATCAACAAATAAATGTCCAGAATGTCAAAGTAAATTTTTTTGTAACAATTTCAACTATAAAAAAGAAAAACATTGATCAATATGGCTGGCTGTATGTTTTGGGTTATTGTCCCTGAGGGGTGAGGTAGGTATTTGGGGTGAAGTAGTTGGGAAAAGTCAAAAGCTATTGTTGACCTTCTGGATGGCTTTGCTAAAGGAAGGTCACAGTTATTGCTTACGCCGTAACATCTATTTTATTCAGCTTATTCTTCAGTGCAATTTTCGCATTTTCAGAACAGCAGGTCAGGATAGAATAGGACAGAATGCTCTGTATGAATGATTTGTAAAATACCAAAAAAGAGAACCATAATGGTTCAGTCAACGATGACAAAGTGCAGTTTTCGTATGAAATACAGGTCTATCTTGACCTTTCTTAAATATAGCATCAGTGCACTGATCCCAATACAGTTTGTTTCCCAGGAGTAGCCTGGGGTATGTATTTGTACTCCTCTATTTCAAGGGGTTCACCTGTTGTCTGTAAAGGTGCATCTGTTGTGGTGCGCTTACAAAACTCAAGCACCACGGCCTTATTTTATGTGTTTTAATCTATTGAACAACTCACACAAAACAGGAAATCATTTAGGACCAGACCCATCCTCGGTCTCACCTACAGTAGACAACGTTGACCGTTGGACCTAGGACTTCAGTAAAAGAAAAATAAATCAATCAATCAATCAATCATGTCATGTCAAAATCTAAAATCAAGAAAATAACAAACGGAGCATCACTTAGAACCTTTCTGGGGCAGGAGCAGCAATGCTTTTATGCCCGAGCTGCACTTCAGGAGCTAGCAGGGTCCGCTATGGACACGGCAGTGACACAGTGATTGTAACAGTACATGTACATCACTGGGGAATCAAGGCAGGGGACATTGTGATGCCTAGGCTACTCTATAATTTATATGGCACCATCAGGCACTAAAGCCAAAGGCCTGCGTCTTTTCACAGAAACACTTACAAAAACAAAAGTGAAACAGAGCGGCGGAACGAATTCCATTGCAAACTATTGATTTATAAACCTAGCCGCAATGCAAAGCGCAACCATTTAAACGCAACAATGTTTCACACGGAGCGTGTCAAAGAGACTGCAATAGCAAGCAAGCTGCCATGTTACACAGGTATAACATTTTGTGTTGGTGGGGCGGAGCTGACTTGGTCAAATTGGCTAGCTTAGACCTTTCAACTGGTACAAGCTTGTGTTAACCTGTTTTTGGTGGTGATGAGTAGACAATCTCAGCAGTACCTTCTCCTTAGTTTGCTCACAGCCTGTCATTGTTGACTTGAAAATGCCTTTCATAACTCTTTCCTCACTGCACCTAAAAACCTGACAGCTGCTCGGCATGGGTCCCCAGTAGTGACATTTAATGAAAAGAGTCTCATGGCTTTTCATTTCATTAGATTAATTTGTATATTCCAGTACCGATGAGGGCACAGGTCTCTTTATTTATGTCATACTTGAACACTAACAATGGATCAGTTTTATTTTTTATATGTATATGCCTTAATTGCCCCAAAATGTGATACCAAATTTGTTGTGCTAATATAAACTTCATCTTTGTGCACATGGGTCCCTTTATGAGAAATTCCCCTAAGGAACACACATACCCCTTTGTATTCCACACTGACAAAACCCTACCCTAGTTGCTATTGCCTTTCCCCAAGCAGTCATCATGCTGCTATTATCCTCCAACCTCAATTTAAAAAGCACACACATTGCCCATACTGTAGTATAAAAGGATGTATTGATGTGGCCAAATGAGAGCAATCTGATTGGGATTCATCTCTGATACATGGGGTTATTATCCTTTTCTACCACTATTTCATTGTCACAAATGGGCCTCAACCATTATCACACAGCTATTCTTTGTTTGTGTTCTTTTCACTCAGAACCAAATGGCCTAGGCATGTGTTAAACCAGGCGGGGTACACAGGTTTGGATGACAGAGGACAGTTAGGGGATGACTTTTTACTTACTATATCATGGTGCATTATGGGGTATGTGTTATTTACCACAGCATGTAAATACTTTAGTGTGTTCAGTTGATACTTTACACACATCCACCTGTTCATATTCAGCACACTAGCCAGCAGGGATTGACAGGACACAATAGCTTTATTCAGTAGTGTACATGTGCTATCAGCTTTAGTCAGCTTGAATCAGGATGGTGCAATATAACCACCAATCAGCCATAACATTATGACCACTGGGGGAACATTATGACAGCCTGGCCCATGTGGTCTGATCCGACAGACGAGCTACTGTAGCTTAAATTGCTTAAAAGTTAATTCTGGTCCTGATAGAAAGGTGAGAGTGCATCGCAGTTTGTTGCATAAGGGCAAGCATAGCCGCAGACCAGTCAGGATGTCCATGTCAAAAGCACCTACAATGGGCACGTGAACATCAGAACTAGACCATGGAGCAATGGAACAAGGGGGCCTGGTCTAATAAATTGTGTTACTTACCTGGAGAACACATGGAACCAGGATGCACTGTGGGAAGGAAGCAAGCCGACGGAGGCAGTGTGATGCTTTGGGCCATGTTCTGCTGGGAAAACTTGGGTCCTGCCATTAATGTGGATGTTACTTTGACACCTACCGGAGCATTGTTGCAGACCATGTGCACCCTTTCATGGCAACGTTATTCCCTGATGGCACTGGCCTCTTTCAGCAAGATAACACGCCCTACCACAAATGTTTCAGGAATGGTTCAGAGGTCTAGTAGAGTACATGCCTCGACGGGTCATGGCTGTTTTGGCGGCAAAAAGGGGACCTACACTGTATTAGGCAGGTGGTCATAATGTCATGGCTGATCGGTGTATATTTATAGTGTGGCATGAAATATATATTTTGAATTGTGGATGAACCTGATGCATCTGCAGCTTAATAAAACACATCTAACGGTCTTGACTGGAAGCCTTCATGTGTTGATTGATATTAAAGTATGAGATCTGTCCATAAGTCATAGTAAACCCTGACTAAAGTTGTCTTTATTGTTACTATATGCACAATGTACAATGTATCTTAAATGGAAATCTACTATATGCCTACATAAAGTACATACCGTAGCTAGATTTATGCAGATCATAGGTGTCATTGTGCTATGGCAGTAACATTACCATAGAGACATGACACATTTTTACGTATTTTGTTATTTCGGGAGTTGCCTGAAGCTGGAGGACCTGCAGAAATTCAATAAATTATGAATGTTAATGTGTTGTTTTAAATAGACAATTGTTCTATTGTTAATGACATATGAAGGTTCTGGCAGGGATGTCCACAAATGTCATGTCGGTTTGTGCTATGGATTTTCCCGATTGACAGACAACAAATGATCTGTCGATGAATGATTGTGTGCCCTAACACACTGGGAACTGGTAATAGCACTGATAGGCAGTTGTGTGTTGTGGTTTCTGTCCCAGAGTTAGCCTAACAGCTGTGCTAATATATTTTCACTCCACGAATCCTTCTTATATATGCACAATGTATTTACTTACTCTCTCATACTTTGGTAACCAAGTAACAAAGTATACTATTGAAAACCGTTGGTCTGAATAAATAGCTTGATTTAATCGTGAATCAGAAGACTGTCACAGCATCACAATGGTCCTGAAGCCGATGAACTATATCTCTTCAGTGTATGCTCCCTCGTGTGTGTGTGTGTGTATATATATATATATCAATAGATTTACATTGGTATTCATATAAGAGTTATTTACATTCATATTCCCGAACAGACTATTCTGTTTTTCTACAGGTTTGTCTTGCTCAGCTGGTTTTCTATTCTTTGTCTTCAGGAAATTAGGTGTATTTAAATCACGTACCTTCCCCTCATTGAGAAATGAGGTGTGGGTAAATGATGTTCTTTGCTTTTTTTTGGGATGCCCTGATCCAGCACAGAAATGACTAATTATTTTTTTCTTCACTTTAAATGTCTTTAGTGGTTACCTTTAATGACAAAACATTTCCCTTCCTCTAAAATGAGTACCTTTGCATTACTGGGTGATTACAGACTAATATGCTTATAAACAACTAATCAGCATCATTATTTCCCCTGACCGTTTATTTTTTATGACACAGACCAACGAGTGCACAGAGTGCAGGGAGCTGATATGCATTTGCTGTCTCATAGTGAGAGCATGCATCTGACATCAACATGTGGTCTTTCTATAGATTAGGGTGCCATTGACTTCCTTGTTCTGGAAAACTACTTGGAGCTGGTACAAACTTATCAGTAATAATAAGCCATTTATGCCCATGTGAATAAGTCAGGTTCAAAGGGCATCTGATACATATAATTCATGAGTTGAGTAAAGACCAATGTCTAAACTATGGCTATCATAGTTAACAGATTAGTAATGCACTAATCCAAAAATGCTTCGCCAATGCTGTGATAATGGATCACGTATTTAATCATCTAACCATTTGGATACTGCATTTAACCAACATTTTCTTCAGCCCGCTTCCACCCTGCAAAACAATGCGCACATCACCTATTTAAGGCAAAATCATTAATCCGAAAAATAATTTTAGTTCAATGAATTTGGTGAAAGCGTGTGTTCGATCAGCACACACATGCTTTCACCAAATTCATTGAACTTTAATTCTATTTCTCGGGGGTGGATTCCCCCTGTAAACTCTTAAACAATTTGTCCTTGATTGTAGGAGGTAATATCCTCCAACAATCTCTACCCGGAACAACAATATGAAGACTGGCCGCCACACAGGACCCAGCTCCTCATCTAGGTTCCATTTAGGTTTCTGCCTTTCTTGGACGCTATTCCTAACACCTTTACTTCAATATCCTATTACATGATTTTGTTTTGTTTTACCTGTATAAGACAAATGCTGATGGGCTTTATAAAATCAGCGTGATTGATTAGTTGTCGCAGTTGGGTTTCTTTTACATCTGTTCATTATCGCTGTCTTTCCAGCAATGAGATTAAACAGCTAAAATGTTTTGGGGTCCTGGCTTCCTAAAAACAACACAGCCCGTACCCAGCGAGAAACTGGAGGAACACTGTAAGCCATACTGCTAAACCCCCACCAGGCTTATTAGAGAGTATGTTAAAGCTCCCACCATGCCGCCCCTCAACAATCCCCAAGATCTCTGCAAACGCTTAGACTCTGGCGGGCTGGAGCTGTAGGGGGTGTTTCTGGTCAGACTATAAGTATTATGGTAGCTTGCTCAGTCTGTCACTCACTCAGGCACTGAATCACATAGAAACTGTTGTCAAATGCTTGCTTTCTCTGTCCTTGGCAGAATTTTTACATTTCCGTGCTTCGTTGCATCCTCTCTCACTTCCTTCTCAAAACCCATTTGATTACAAGGTCAGAATCCTCTCCACTCTGACCCTGTCATCCAGTGGGTTTTGAGCATGGCAGGAATAGAGGACATGAGGCATCTGGGAAATGCAATTGAGATTTTCACCTTGCTTCCTCTATTGCTCTCCTCCCTCTCAAAGCACATTGAGGGAGAGGGAAAAAGGTCTCCTATTTCAGGACCCAATACACATTAAAAGAGAGGCAAGGGTAAGGAGGAAATCGTACAGAGTACATATTTGATGGCTTGAACAGGATACTGATTATTAATTGTTTCTGAATGATTGATTATTCTAATATTATTGTCTTATTAGAACCCACTGTACAAACTATTTGAGATGTTTCATAGCTATACATATACAACTGAAGTGAAGAAAGATAACAGCTATTTATATTTTTCCTTTTAGTTATATAGTGTCCTTTTTTCCTGTGATCTTTTGAAGGACATCTACATGTTTTGTTGTTGCTAGGTGGAGTTATTGTGCCATTGTGCCTACCCTTATTTGTTTAGCTATGTATTTTAAGTCAGCAGAAAACCCTACATAAATGTATGTTGTACCCTTCAGAAATGTGGACTCTGATGTCACACTTCGGCCCTTTTTAGTTATGTATTTATTTTAACATTCATATGCAGTATGTATTCATCATATAAAGAAGTACCTGTTCATTTAGTGTACATACAATATATGTCCATATAACCTTGACTTCATCTGTTTCTCTGTGCTCCTCCCTCGCTGGCTGTGCAGGACTTTCCAGGACCTTTCCAGACAGATGGACGTTACCTACGGCACAGTGAGAGACTCAGCCGTCTTCGACTACTTTAAGAACAAGGGCACCAACCCTCTGGAGCAAGACAGCACATATGCGGAGCTGTGGAGGACCATCAGCAAGAACAATGGCCATGACAACTCTGTGTCCAGCCCCTCTGAGGGCATCCGCAAAGTAGGTTAACAAAGACAAGACTGGAAAATGCCAATACTGAGCAGATGCCTGTGTACAGGCTAGCAGTCACTATAGGTAGCAATTCCTTAGCTACTATGGATTCTGAGGGAGAGCACATTATAACATTTTTCAAGAAAACAAAAACAAATGAGCCATCTTTCCATTTTTATTTCACTTTCATTTCTCAGCATGGAGTAATACTGCTCTCACACATTTTGAGGATGATCTTGAGAGAAAGACTTCCAAATTGTGTCGCAGACAGATTTCCAAATTGTGTACAATACGTTTTTATTTTAGAATAATAATTCTACTTCCCATGTAGTTCTACCAAAGATGGTTAATATGAAGATGCTTCTTCAAGCAGAAAATGCTCCTTCAATAGACATCACTCATTAACCTTCTAAGATACAGGGCCTAATGCTTGCTGTTTCTTGTTTTTTCCTTTTAATTGGTGCTCACCTGAGACCTATTCAACCAGGTGGGGGGAGATTCTAACAAATTAGTTACCAAATTAATTAATTCAAGTAGAAAGTAAAAAACACAATCAGCCCTTCAGAATACAGGTATGACATTTATGATTTAAAGCGCAAAAAGAAAACATGAACATGACTGGAGCAATTACAGATTCAGCTAGCTAAATGATTAACATTTTCAGAAAGATTTATACTACTGTTGTTGACTTGTGGACCACATTGTTGCCCGTCAAATCTCATGGTTGAAACCACAATGGTTCTGCAATATTACAAAACAATTAGGCAGGCATATTCATCATTGTCTTTGTCTGTCTGGTCTGTCTGAATAAGTAAATCAGGTGCGTCATAGATATATAAACTGCCTGCAATAAGTTGCTTTGTAAGGCTGTACTGTAAACTGACAAGCGATGTGCTTCATGTCATCAGATTTGTGATTTGTTTTTGAGTGTACACATTTTAATTAAAGTTCCAGCATTAACTTTTCTTCTTCCAAATGTTGCTACTTATCTTTAGTCATCTACCAACAGCCTAGAGGAGAGAAGCAGCGCTGTTATTTCTGTCAAATTTAGTCTTTATACCGCAAAACTTCTACTAATTGTTTTCCCTGACTCTGGGAAGTGAGCCTTTTAGCAGTAATTGCAGATCTGCTAAAAGGCATCTGTGCTAGTCAACAGACACAATGTGCCTCGGTAGCCGTGCGCTGCTCAGTCGGTCCATTGAGGTAATAAGTAGCAGATACATAGAGACAGAATACAAACACACATCAGAGACCTTCTGTCTTTGACTCTAAAGGTTTTTTAAAGCAAATTTCCCAGTTTATAAGGAGAACCTGGAAAAGGCTATGTGTCTGGTTTACTTGTTCAGTAGAGTCTTACACAATTAGCGAAGACTGGATCATATACCCAGCCATTGCCACACGATAGGCCTTTTCAAAAACCTAGCTTGCAGTACACTGTGTAACCCTTCAGGGTTTCGTCAATGAGAACAACTTTAGTGTACAGCACAGGCAGAATCATCTGACACATTAGCTGGGTGGTGTTTTTCGGCCATTTCCACTGATTCTTTATGGTCCGCAGGCGAAGAAGGGCCCGTATGCCTTCCTGTGGGACATGGCCGTGGTGGAGTACGCCGCCCTCACCGACGACGACTGCACCGTCACCGTCACAGGAAACAGCATGAGCAGCAAAGGCTACGGCATCGCCATGCAGCACGGGAGTCCGTACAGAGACCTCTTCTCCCAGAAGTGAGCAACCGCCGGCGTCAATCCGTCTTTATTGTAATGACCCTGGCATGGATAAGCTCAATTACCACTCCCCAAAGGGGACCTATAGCTGCCTCCCTGAGCCCGGAGTTGAAACCTTGCAGTGGTCCCCTGTTACGTTTCAGTATGTAGGCATTTTACTATAGGTAAAGTGTCACTTTTGTTGTATAGAGTATCAGCTCTTTCGCACATCTCCCACTCCTTTTATCCCTCATCTCCTCCTTCCATCCCCCTTCTCTTTTCATCCCCCTTCTCCTTTCATCACCTTGAGGAAATATCCTATGTCTAAGTACACATGGTTAAACGCACACCTACTTTGATTCCTAATTACTTTCTCTGCCTCATAAAAGCCATAAACATAATCACTGATGGTTGACGGCGCTTGAGGGAATTGAGCGTCGTAATTGGCTGAGAGGTCATTCAGTGGTTATATTCAGACATTTTAGTAGGTGTTTGACGAGGGAAATGAAAGGCCTACTCATTTAGTACTCAAAACATTAGTGAATATTTATATGATATGGGTTAGCTATAGTCTTTTGACTGCTATTCACAGAAGAATAATGCAAAAATGTCTGTAATTTACACAAATGTATTTCATATGCTGTTAACTCATACAATACTATTGTATATTATTAACTTTGAATCCGTACTGGTGTGATATCGCACACTCAGTGTATGACGTCACATTACTTTTCACTGCTCTTTTATCATTGGTAAGCGGGTAATAATAACAGTAAGACATCTTAGGGGTTTGTGGTATATTGCCAGTTAAGCACCCTGTCCAGGCACTCAACGATGCATTTTGACTATGAACAAGTCTAAGCCATGGAATAATGGCCATGTACCACCCCCTCATGCCTTAGATTGCATGGCATTTACAGAATGCTATTTAGTTGTCATTCATTTTCATTAAACCACACTTGAGGAACTAGATGTGTTTCATTTGCAGGGTAGGGGATCATTGCAACATATCATTGAAGCGGGGATCCGCAGATGAAACAATAACAATATTATTCATTTATGCCTCCAAACATTAATGTAGCAACTCAAACATGTTTTACCTTTTCATTTATCAGCCCAGATGGCAATAAACATGTTGGATGAAAAATAATTAAATATGAGTGAAGATGATTTTTGTAATTACTTCCATGATGTAAATACCATGAATAATTAATTATTAATTAATAACTAAACAAAAGACTGTGACAAAATCAACATTGTTTTCAGTACTTTGATCGAGATTGCAGTTTTGGTATTATCCATTTCAAATGGATCCTATTGTGAAGATAACAGAGATGGGTGCAGATTTTGGATGTTGATTGTCTAAATCTCTCCATAATCACATGTAACCAATTAGGACTGTGTTATCAAATTGGCCAAGGATTTGTCCCAATCCCCAAATCCTGCTGTCTTGATTGCATTCCCACACATCTTATATTGATTCTTCTCAGCTATTAGAGTTTCAAAGCATCAGTAAAAACAACTCAAAATCTTAACTCACAATCTTCTACTTAAGAAATGCTACTATGATCAACTCAGTAAAAATAAAAAGTTCCCATATGACTGAAAACCTACAGTATGACCAGAAGGAACTACTTTTCTAAATGCAGGCGTGCGTGAAGGGACAGTCATGATCCCTCTACATGTTGAACCAGTGTCAACCAGCTTGTTGTGTTTGATCCGTTTTAACCTGGGGCTCTTGGAGGCCACGCGCACACACCCTGGATAAATCACCCGACGTCAAGGTGGTGGAACACTTAAATCCTCCCCGTTCCTCTCAGGTGTGCTTTGTCAGGGACCCTCATAGTGCACACTCAGTGTGAAGGGAGACAGCAGGCCAGTGCAGGGGTTAGAACTGAAGCAATGAGGGATGCCCTTCCATGGATGATTCCCTGTAATGCCTATCCCCACCAGCCTGAACCGAACACCGTCCCTCCTATCTCCCATCACACTCGTCAGCGGCATCCAGGGCTAACGTGGTGGCTGGTGGTAATGTGCTTTATGGACAGCTTGGAGGCAGCTCAGAGGGCAGCATCAGGCTACAAGAGGATGTCATCTCCCCTACAGGGACAGATTCATCTTACCCCCGTACCACCCCCCCGTCATCATCATCCATCCTCTCCGTCATCATCATCATCCGTCCCTAGTCATCGTCATCCATTTCCCTCCCTCCACCTTCTCGTCTGTCCATAACCTTACAAATTGGCCATGGGCTTCTTTTCATCTCAGAAATTGGTGTGGTGGGAGTGTTTGCCCACAGGGTGCTACTCTGATAATGGTATTTGCCTCCTCGCCACGGCTCCTTTTCTTTTAATTAAGCAGTTCTTCAATCCGTTTTATTATGGATTTAATTTGTGGCAGTAAAGGACTACAAAAGCTGACATTTAATGAAGTTTACTGTAGGGGTTTAATTCGTTGAGCAAGCATAATTCAACAAATCACACTTAAAATGCTGGGCTGTGGGAATGGTCACATATGAATGCTTTCATCTGCAGAAGATACAGCTGGTCTGTTTCCTTGTTCATTTAGTGCCATGATATCACATGAATGGTAGTTATGAAACTAGGGCCCTAATGTCCTTAGTCTCAGTCCTTTGTGTAACAGCCTTCAGGCTTACTGTGGTAAAAAAAGAAGCCTGCCCTACGAGGAACAGTCAGCCGCTTATACCCTGACTGTACATGTCTCCTTGCAGAATCTTGGAGCTGCAGGAGAAAGGTGACCTGGACATCTTGAAGCAGAAATGGTGGCCGCGCACAGGCCGCTGTGACCTCAACAGCCACTCAAACGCCACGCCAGACGGGAGGTCCCTGAAGCTCCATAGCTTCGCCGGGGTCTTCTGCATCCTGGCCGCCGGACTTGTGCTGGCCTGTCTGGTGGCTGGGCTGGAGATGTGGTGGAGCAGCAACCGCTGCGGGCAAGAGCAGCCCAAAGAGGTGACGGAACACAGAGCCCGGAGGACAGGGCAGCAGGGGGAGGACACTGCCACACTCTACTTTAAGGATCCAGCCGCAGACCACAGCCCCGATTTAGTAGAGCTCCAGTACACACAGCTGTAGATTGTGCTTTAATTGAAATCAAATTTGGTCCCCGTACCCCCCCCTAACCTGCAACCCCCCCTTTCTGAAACCAGACCCATCTGTTTTTTGTACGGCATGCGTACCTCAGGCATGGCTCACAGATAAAACAAGTCCCTTCGATCATTATCTTACTAATAAATGTTCATTTTGGTTATCAGTATTTTTTCAGGAACTTTCGATTTGAACATATTTCACCAGTGTATGTTAATCATGTCAACAGCAAAACATTAGGTTGCCTCATCAGTATTAAACAACTAGGCAACCAAGATGTTTTTGCCATAAGCAATTCCTGCATTTTTTCACAGATCACTTACTAACATTTTAGAACAACTCATTACAGACCATGATGAGATTTTATAATGAAATCTTGTCAAAATATTTTCACTGAGCATACATTTTGCCAATTTCTATTCTCAGATTTTCTGTAGTGACATTCTTGAGTGATGTCCAGATTGCAGGGAATTACACTTTCAAAGGGAGATTTTAACACCTTTTGACATATCTTATTTCAGAGTAAATCCATTTATCTATTTCATTCAAGTCAATATGAAACAGGGAAATATGACATTTTGAAGAAAACACCAGTACCGTGTTTGTTATAAGTTCCCCATAAGATAAGTATTCCAAAAATAATGAGAACCCAACAATAGGAGATCATTTCTACCCAGAATTGCATTATATACCTGCTAAGTGCCTGCTAAGCTAATGTATACATATTACTCCTTATACCTCATCGCCTGCTCACTTTAAGTCTTAATGAGTTTAAACGACTCCGGTTGCCGCGGTGACGTCAGCATGTCCAATGAAGCCTCTCACATGAGAGTTCCAGCACCCTCCCCCCTGCATGTGACATGAGACAGGCTAAGGCTTGACATGGATCCGTAAACTAAAGTGTGAGCAGAAACAGGACGCTCGCATGGGTCTGTCACCCCACAGCAATAAGAGCCACTACATCTGTCCAACCCAGTCCATAATCCCTAGTAATTCACTGTGGGACATCTTGTTGCAAGTATATGTCAGTGTGGACATCCATCCGTTATTACTATTGACTGTTCTATGATCTCGTGCAGGTTACTAAGGATTACAGACTGGCAAGGGTTTCTGGTCCATTGATATATAATGACATTACCACTGCTTCATCGGAAGGGAGGAAGGACATTTGGACAGAGAGAGAGAGAGACTGGGATGAAGCAGAAGCTATTGACACAGGTCAGAATAGAGCTCCTAAAATCTGATTTGTGCTGCTGCATTAAAGGGGCACTCTGCTCTGTCTGACTGGGCTTCGGGGGGGCCATCTTGAACAAAATCTTCACAACGCCATCTCTCCCATTGGCAATGCTCCTATTTTCTGATTGTTATTCAGTTTGTTCTCCCTTTTTGCTTTGTAGTGGATAGATGCATGACAAGGACGTCATTTTTCTCACCCTTACTTAGAAACACTTCACAGGGAATAACAAGACATTCTGTGGCATTAGCTATTAGCTACCTCATCACGATTCTTTATAAATGCCTTTTATGATGCATTTGTTATAAGCAGTCATGACTGTTCATGACACCTTACAACGGCCTTCATAGATGCAGATCTCTAAATGTATTTGTGAAGTTCGACACTGGTGGTGTATAGAACATGTGGTCAGAAATCAGTCACAATACCGGACCTTCCTGGACCTATATTCAGTCCTATGCCCCATGACCCAACATGGAGGCCATGTGAAAAATAGGTTTTTCAAGCCCAGATCATCGGCAAAAATATCAGGCCGCCATGGATGGACGGAGTATTCTCATAGGTTTTTTAGGGTTTTGTTTGCATTATGAAAGCTTTTACACAGCAGAGCATGTTGTCATTTCCCCTCTGTTTAAATCAAAACAATGCTATTGAAACACTGGTGCAGTGGTTTGTTTTCAGGCAGTTATTGGTTTAGGCATGATGCCAGAGCAACAATATTATGATTATTTTTTAATGAGGTGCCAGTCTGCTAAAACAATATCATTGGCTTGATGTTTTAATTAGTTTTGAGATGTTTTTGCATGATACAGGATTGATATTGTCGAAAATTAATTCCAATAATTGACGTCTCCGTTGATAAAGTCTTAGGAGCAAATTATATCAACATTAATGCATGTGTACATTCCAGAAAGATTAAGCTGTTACGGGAAACACTGTGATCATACTTGACATTGATCTATCAATTGTCTGTGGCTTTTTATCAAGTGTTCTTAACATTTACTACCTCCTAGAAGATGTGTTTTTAGCCAGGAGCCTGCTTTGGACCTGCAGTTGATATTGACAAAAGGAATTTGTTTTTCTATATTTCTGCATCTATGTTGCCAAACAACATCTATTAGAACTCCATAAAAAGAATAAGTATATTTACTTCCAATTAATTTGGGTAGTCACCAGAACACAAAGTTTTCCAAAAATCTGTAGACATGTCCACACATCAATACCGTTGGGGATATGCAATATTACTTTAGGATTTGTTGGAATACAAGGGTTCCAAAAATTGCACAAACTCCAAAAATGTAAAAAAGTGTAGAACATTTGGAATCCTGGTATAGCCGTCCTCGTAGAATCACATTTCTGAATATTTCAATTCATTCATAAACATTCTATCTTCATGGATTTTTGTTCTACATACGTCGAATATTAACTGAAATGTGACCTCATACTTACCGCCCATAGGGATTAACCGTTTTTTGTCTTTATATTCAATTATTTAACTCATAACATAGTTTCATCCAACCACTATTGGAGCCAAGCTGTGCCAGCCTTCAAAGTAGTATTTTGCAGTGTAGCCAAGTGTAGCCCTCAAGAGCAAGAACACTGACCCTTCTCCTGATTGGCTTAGTGATACCTGTTAGCCTGAAATTCATATTGTCCTCTACCTTTAGCTGTCCCAACGTAGTAGCATATTCTGTCAGCAACCAGCCTCTCAACTGTCAATTAGCGTCTAACACGTTTCCATGACTACAGTCATCTAGAGACACTGTGTCTGTCCACCTCAGCACTCGATTTCTTGAATATATTGATCAAACCATTTACCAGGGTGACATCCGTAGTTGACTGAGAAGCAGGACAGACACGTTTGAAGCCCTACATATACTTTTATTAGCCGAAGTCTACGTGTGAATGTACTGTGGCTTCAGCAATGAGTTGCTGGTTTATGACCATCTGAATGTGCCATGTGATACATTACATCAACTTTACATTGCTCTTACTGTAGCATCAGCAATGCCAAGTGTCCTAAGGTCACTCCTCCTGTCCAACAAATGCTTGAGTGGGTTTTCAGAAGCCTAAAGTTGCAGCGCCCCAGATCAGTCAGTTGAAGTTAGGATGAGGTTTGGCTCCAGCATTGGTGTCATCTGTCATAGATTTGACACCTCTTACTAAACATCAAACTGTCTATATCCACTGGCCAAGTTTGATTTCAAGGTGCACATTCTATACACCTGTAATTCAGTCACCTCAATTCCAATTAGACAATTAAAATTGACGTTAAATGACATGCTGAATGGGAAACAAAAAAATAAATAAAAGGAAGTGGAGAGTGAAACTGAATGCATGGAGCTGGTGAAAAAAGCCTGAGAACCCCAATCGGGGAACAGCCCATCTCAGCCTCTGTGTCCCTCCCTCCCCCTCTCTCTCTTTCACCCTCTAGGACAAGGAGGTGAATCTGGAACAGGTGCATCGGCGTATGAACAGTCTTATGGACGAGGACATGGCCCACAAGCAGATCCCCGGCCCGTCTATCGAGATCTCTGCGCTGGACATCGGCAGCATGCAGCCCAGCCAGCAGCTGGAGTCTGTGCGGGACTACCCGGGCACGGGCCTGTCTGTGAGCACCTATCTCCCCGGGGAGGGCCATGGGGCGGGGCTGGGGCGGACACTAGTTCAGGGCACTGGCAACACCCTCCCCCACCACCACCCCCTCAGCAGCTCCACCATCCCCTCCATTCAGTGCAAACACAGAGCTCCCAACGGGGGGCTGTTTCGACAGAGTCCCGCCAAGACGCCCATGCCAGTGTCGTATCAGGGAGTTCCCGGAGGACCCATCCCAGAAGCCATTGAGCCGACCCACAGTACGTCCATCTGATGGTTCCACCTCCATGTCACATATCCTGCCCCACATGTGATTTCAGTGGGGGATTGTTCGGGGGGGGTAGGGAAAGTGTACAAACAATAGAAATACGAGATTTTTATTACCTGTTGAACAATAGACGTCGTCAGAGGAACAGCAAATTTTACTTGTATATATTTGTAAATACTGACAGAATGAAGTGAGGTAAAAGTGTATTTTGAATATTCTCAATTTTTGAAGTTGAGTTATAAAAAAACAAAATGAGATCAAAAAAATTATATATAAAAAAACGACTGTTTGAATGGCTTTGTAAATTTTGTTCTATATGAATAATGACGCAAATTCATTGTGATTGTTTTCTAAGTGCCGAAATAAAAGATGTCTCCACAATTCATTCTTAGATGACCATGCACCATAGGGATATAATGTGGAACACCAACTTTTATGCACCTCTATAACAACAACCATGTCTATATTTCAGTACCACAGGACAATGTTCCCAGTAGATGGATTCATTTTGTTTGTAAGACATATATATACATTTTTCAAAATGTTTTTGTTTTCCTACCTTAAAGTCTTGGTGAATCATTGATAAAGGCTGAAGCTGAAGTAGAAATTGTCTGTCATGAGTTCTCCATATTTAGGAAATGTATGTTAGTTCATCAAGTGAAATGTCAGCCCTATGTTGTCCAAGGCCAGGGGAGATAATAGACTCAATTAAATCTGTATCGCGAAAGTTCAGCATTACAGTGTGATTAACATCAATGTAACTTTCCCGTATTTGTGACTCATTTACTGTATAGAAGCATATGCATATGTTGGCTTGATCCAAAATGACCTTTATGTTGATAAAATGCCCTCTGAAGCTTCAGCGATAGATATTGAATAGAGCCTTTTGTCTCAGTCCACACCTATGGCAAATTGGTGCCGGATACAGCATAACATCTGCCAATGAGCACAAGCCTCTCACATTGCTAGGGTTATACCAGGGAAATGGTTAAACTTGTGTTTTTGGACTGTTCAAAGGAAATCATGAACTGACATAAATCATTCAACGAATCCTTTCCCTTACATTGTATGCCATTTGTACTTTGCTTGTGTGGCAGGGATGTTTAAAAGAGAAAAGTGTTATTTTTACTTTAAAAAAGGCTAATTTTAGGAAAAATATATGTATTAATTTTGTACTGAAGGATTTATTGTTGAGGAGTTGTATACCGGTTGTCTCCTTTCAGAGCAGTTAAGTCCTGTGGTCTACTGAAGGAGTAAGTAGGTATATAATATTGTTATATCTCATATTTATAATTTGCTATTGAGGAAGATAAAGAAACCAGTGATATTAAAATGTACTATTACAGGTTTAGTCATAGCCATCCTAATGTTTAAAACTGATGGAGCTCTGTTCATAAAACAAAAAGATTTTCATCTCATTTGACCTGTGCACTTTGCAGAGCAGCAGCTTACATTGCTTTTCCAACTAAATATGTACTGCAAAACTTTACCATGACTTTCATAAGTGCAATTACCATGCAAATTTGGCCTGAGGAATATTTTATGTAAAAACATTTTTGCCTGTCCTACTGAACAACAGCATTGCCAGAAAGTGAGATAGTGAATGTCAGTCTCAATCTTTTATGTTGTCATTTGTCACACCCAGAGTCGGTTCTAGAATTTTGGGGGCCCTAAGCAAAAATGTTTTGGGGGGCACCCTCCTCTAGCAGTCCCTAGCGGTCCGGGGCCCTAAGTGACCACTTATGAGTCTTATTCCTAGAACGAGCCCTGGCCACACCCTATACACAATAGAATGTGAGCCAAGAGAGGTCATAGGTCATCGCTATGCTCATGCCGTTAAAAAGGTTTCATTTACTGGATTGTTCTCACCTCTTGGAAACGGCATCAAATTGCCCCGAAGAGCCATTTTGGGAGTCCAAGAACAAGAATTAAGTGATGTCATGAGAATAAACAGAACTATCATACCTCAATGTGAAAGAATCGTGTTTCACATTACCCGTTCTCCGCTCATGCTTTTCAAACGAAATTGGAAAGTTTGTAAGCCTGTATATTTTGTATAAGTAGTTACTAATGTGAACCAAAGTGATCTCATTTTACACTGTGTTCTGCATACAACCCGTGACTCTGATCAGCCAACAGTGGTGAAATGGAAGTCCCACATACTGTACTGTAAGGGTTTAGTGTGTTTCACTGCCTTACTGTGTTTTCCCACATTACTTTATCAATGCCCACACCACAAAATTAAAGAAAATATGATAAAAAGCTTTCATAGCATATAGTCTGTAACAGTACATTTAAGGGAGACTCTTATTTTATTTATGAATATGCTGCTTGGAGTTTCTTAATCTTTAATAAAGAAATATGGTTTACATAGTATGTTTGTTTCTATGATTCACAGAGTATGTGGCTATGGATTCCAAATATAGAACATTAGTACATCTGACTGTATTATAGACCGACTGTCCTTTATTCATAAATCGTTTTAACATTTCATTTAAAATGTTTAACATTTATGTGCATTCATTTTGATCTTTGAAAACCATTAATCTACTACTAACAACTGCTGTGGAAGTCAAATCAGCCTAGCTTTATTTGCTGCTGCTCTCAGTATGATACTCCACAAATGGAAATTACCCTTTGAGGTGGTGGTCCATTAACTGGCTTCCAACAGATAATTGAGATTTAAAGAATAGACCAATCAACATGCATCACTTCATCACAACAGGGCCTTTAACCTGCTCCGTTCTCTAACAGGCTGAATGTTATGTGATCTTCTAGACATGAAAGGCAGGGAAGTCATAGGAGCGAGTGAGGCTGACATTGGCATGCAGCTTGTGTGATAGGCCTATTAGATAACATGGGTTTCCATTTTTAATTAAGGCTGAAACTACAATACTAGACTAATACACTGTATGCTGTCATCCTTTGGCCTGTTATAGTACTACAAGAACATGCCCTATGTCTACTTTAGGGCTATCTAAAAAAAACGCTTTTAGCCTCTTCTCACAGTAGAGAACATTACACTCACCTTTTATACATGATTAATGATTCGTTTTGGATTGGATTGTGCACGACGGTTGACTGTCAGACTTGACATGAATGCTATCGATCCCTTTGAGCTGCTGTGTGGCGGGCATTTCATCACGTGGCAAAGCGTTTGCCCTGGCAGTTCCCCATGCTGGCACCACACAGGTAATGTTGGAATACCTCCTGTACACATTATACTCTCTTTCAGTCTCTCTCTCTCTCTCTACGTGCTAAATGAGGGCCACATTTTTTGCCCAGCTGGGCCATTCACTGACACCAACTAGGCTACATGTCCATCCTGTATTCTTTCTTTCACCATCCCTCAAGGTACAATACGGTAAATGTGGTGGTATTAAAGACCACATGTATTCTCCAATTTGCCCTTCTGACGTAGCTCTTTTGGCTTATCACAGTGCTCCTGCCGTGGCCGAGGAATAAACCGCAACCCATGCATTTGTTCTGCGATGCAGCACCTTAGACGGCAACATTTCTGGGGATGCCTAAGTTCACAGTGTTGTAGCCAGGGACTTTCCAAAGGCAAAACACTGCAAAGCTGTCTTCATATCAAATGCTTTGTTTAGCCCGTTTGATTACCGGCTCTTTGTCAACAATCCAGTTAAATGTTAAAAAGTAAGAGAAAAGTCTAATAGAAGTGATGTCTTCCAATCTTTGGTGTGACTCGCTACCATAGAAATCTACCATCTTGATTTTTTACATAACCTTTTACATAATTAATTAGGGTTATTGTGGGTATACCTCTGAATCATTAAAATAGTAGAGCAGGGACTCTACTATTTGTTTCACCTGGACTCAATGAAAAATCAAAACCAGCTATTACCACATTCATTTCATGTCTTTTTGTTT
This sequence comes from Esox niger, assembly GCA_016801105.1. NCBI lineage: Eukaryota > Metazoa > Chordata > Actinopteri > Esociformes > Esocidae > Esox > Esox niger. The sequence continues at coordinate 63,458 of JACXGJ010001731.1, forward strand.
TAGAATTCTGTTGTATCTTATTTTTTGTAGGGCAGTTATGGTGTCTAACTGAGATTGCATTTAATTCATTGGCATTGACAGAGTTAAGTAATAAATATTAAAAATAATGATATTTCAATGTACCATTTGGTATTCAGTAATATGAGAAAAATCTTTACAGGTTTGAATACTTTTGCAAAGCACTGTATATGAAAGAACAGAAAAATCTAATAATATAACACATTATTTGTTTGATAATTACTTGCTCTCACCCAGTGTTTTCATTTCCCCTTTCAGGGTTGTCTACTAAATTTTTAAAACATTGAATTTTTTCTCTGATAAAAGAATCAACAAGATGAATGAATAGACAGCCCTGGAAACAAAATGCAGCCCAGACTAACCCTTGAGGATGACGTGCGTTGCCTTGTCAAAGATTTCTCCACACATTGACCACGTTATTTCCAGAAGCCAACAGCAGACCGAGTGAGCAGCATTTTCATTACTTTCCGACAGTCTGTATTTATTTTGGATTTTTAAAGCAAACCCATGTTGTTTTTTTGTTAATGTAGACTGATACCACTGGCAAACACGCATTTTCCTGCTAATAGGCGCAATAAGAACATACACTTTTGCTATAATCTTTGTAAAAAGAAGGACGGATTTCATACTCGATGTAATGGGGTTCTAAAATGTTTTCTTGAATGCAAGGGTGCCTTGGAGGCTAAAAGGTTGAAAAACACTGGTCTCTACTACATATGTGCATAGAGCTTTGCTTCTTGTTAGCCCTAATCAACTTCAAAGTTGGTCACACAGATTACTAGTTGTATTTGACAGATTCCCTCAGCCTCTGGCTCAGCCCCTGGAGGTACTGAAGATGAAGTACCTCATTCCAGATGTATTTCCAACCGCTAGGAGGAATGTAAATTAGAATGAATCTCTGCTCAGCAGAGTTGTGAGAAAATGTTATATCAATACATGATATGGCCTAACCTCGTCTCCTATCCATCAGCTGAATGGGTGAGACATGAACTACAACCAGTGAGAAAAGCCAGAACCAACTGAGAAACAGTTGTATAATATCTTAGCTTTGGCAGAAAAAGCTGACAACCACAATGTAACATTTCACAGAAGACTGTTATTTTCTTTGTCTGCAGTATGTTTTTTCTTTAGATCACTGTATTCAGTATTCTATATTTTCATACAATGAATGACTGTGTTACTTTTTAAACCCAGCTAACTCCCAAAGCCTCTGTCCTCATGTTGTTGAACACTGAATGAGGACAGAGGCTGGGCTCTTTAGTAAAAGCAGCGGATGGTATGAGTCTGAAGATAGAGGCACAACTCTGCCTGACGAGGTTTTAAAGCTGGAAGGAAAAGTGGACAGGGCATGAAGAGAAAGTTCAACTGGCAGTACAACATCCACACCTCCTCCTCCTATTACCGCTACTACCACTGAGATTAAACAAGCAAGTTGAGTCAGTCAGTCGGACAGATAGACAGACTCGTTCTTTGAGTCACAGTCCAGTGTCTCCATAGCAGGGCTGCCGTAGTCATCAGAAACACACACACACGCACACACAGAGTTGAGGTGCTGAGGAAAAAAAACACATTTTAGCATCACACATCACAGGGACAGTTTTACCCTGAGAGTGTCCCCTCATCAGACTGGCAGTCACCCACCTGGTAGGGTTCTTAGGCTTTCTCTTCCTGTGGCTCCTGCAACCTGACTGAACCTTGCCCTATCTCTCCAGCAGACTATTGCCCTCCCTCCCTCCCTTCTCGGCACTCAGCCATCTATTCACAATGCCAAGGCACAGATGTGCACTGCTGGAGTACAATCAGAGAGACAAACGGCTTGGCAGTGTTCAGAATTTTGAAATCCCTTCCTCAGGTGAATTTTGCACATTGATTTATTAAAACATTGCAGATGAAACTAGTTTCAGTTTCAGAGCTGCCGGACTCAATAAGTTCTGGTAGTCCAATGATGGTCTTACACTTCATCACCTTAACTCAGAAACGGACGTTTCGGCTTCAGAACTCGTCATGCTACACCGCAAGCTAAAGTAGCATGTCATGCACAGAATGAATGGCTGAAAAGGAGAATTCTCCATGCAATATTTCAAAACGACAATAACCAACATTTTTTTAATAACCTGTCTTTCATACCCATAACTTCCTTGGCATTAACAGGTTGCTAGATCTAGCATAACATTTCCTACCCATCTGCTCGATATAATCTGCTATTTACAGCTGTGATTTCTCTACCCAGCGATTTATAAGCTATATATAAACTATAGATGTTCATTTCCATGGTAAATTATCAACATCACAAAGAATCAGAATGGATTTATTTTAAATACTGTAAATTTGCCTCATAAATAGCATGATTTCCACAGTACAGTATATTGTTTTCAATTCTGTAGACTATCAACATGAGCACAATGCAGGGGCAGCCCTAATTTACTGCTGTGGTGTGTGATTGTAAAGAAGGGAATTATGTAAAATCATAGAAAAGCTCTGCTATTGCTGCACTGACGTTTGTAGGCGTTGCCCTAACATTTCCATTGCAGCACCCCGAAAAAACTGTTGTTGACGTTGTCTGGCAGTCTATTTCCTGTGTTGGAGTAAGATGACGTTGCTACAGCCCTACAGGTCAATGACGGAAAGCGGCTTAGGCATGTGATTAACATAACTTCATAACCCTGTAAGAGCTGCAAGTATTATGCAAATCACACATAATATAATAATTATGGTGTGGGATGTTATTCTTGTCCTCGAAGCCCCTTGCATCTGGACTCGCCAAAAGCGTTTGATATTTGTGCCAGCCGGCGGAGTCTCCGCGTATTCTTGGTGTTTAATGGCCGCACACTGTGCCTGATGGGCTTTCAGTGACTAATCAGTGTTCTCCTCTGTCCATTAGCAGCAAGCAGAGGCGGCGCGGGGGACCGTCAGCGCCGGGTAGACAGCTCTTTAATTATGATTACACATCACCTCGGCCCGCAGCACCACGTCACACCTATGAAATAACAGTGTTTCAGATCCCAACTCACAAACGCAGTTATTTACATCCCTAGTCTTTCATGCTGTTTACTCTTATTCCTAGTTATTATTTTTCACCCGTGCCTTTCCATCCCCTTCCCCCCACGAGGAGACATAAGCCGTGTAACACCCAGGGTTTGTAAAGCCCCTGTCCAAAAGTGAGTTGAATTTTAATTCGGGACGAGGCATCTGGATAAATACTTGTCAGATTAATGAACCTTTATTGGCTCACACAGGGTCACGCTGCTTATGAGTCAGAGGAGTTGTGGACTCCTGCCTCATCGTAACTTGCAGCGGAGTTCCACTCGAGAAGATTTTTTTCTAATGAATTTACTCATGGTTTAGTCATTAGATGCTATGTGCATCTCTCAGTGAGTCAAACATTTTATTTGGAACTAAATATGTATGGCGAGGATCTCACCGTTCGTTATGTGCCAGAGGTCTATCCAGGTTTTAGCATCCCGTGAGACACTGTACTGCCATCGTGACAGAAAAATGTCTCTACATGTAGATGGCATTAAATAAAACACCATTCCTTTGTATACGTGTGGTTGCACATTCATGTTGGTGTGTGGATGTTGTACGTTTGGTCAACGTCGTATGTTATGCCGGGTTTGTTTAAATTCTGTACAGTGACACAGCAGTCTTAGTGGGATGTTCAATGGTTTATGTTTGTCGGTAACCAGCCATTGTAGTGAACCAGGTCTTCGGATGGTTGGTTTAGGCCAATAAAACAGAGACTGCCCCATCATGCTAGCCATGCAGGCCTGCCTCTTGGTGCAATAGAGCCAACCCCGGCCTCTGGGGACCGGTGCCTGCCTGCTATACCATCTTATCTCTGACATTGCTGTGCCCAGACTACTGACCTTGAGAAGTAACATGATGGATCAATATGTGCTGGGATTGAAGAGTGCAGAGGAAAGAAAGGTTCTCTGTAGACAGTGGTGGTGGTGCAGATTTAGTCAATTTCAATAGCACTCATACAAATGAACATGGAATGTCCTAGAGACCACTGACAACAAAATCAACTATGATTTTGCTATTCTTTTACAGAATATATTGGTATAGAATGTATATGATTTGAGCCAACATCCAATAGCAGGCAAATAATCTTGCTGCATAAGGTAATTTGAATTGTCATGTAGATTATAATTGATGGTCATATTTGTAGGGGATGATGGATTTTTCATGAAGAAAAATGGATTCTGCCTTTTTAAACCTCAATCACACGGGACAAATTGTTTTTAGTTTTAAAAGTGTCCTGTAACAGATTAGATGCGACATCTGTAGAGAACAATATACAAATAACGATGAACTCTGCCCTTGAGTTGTTTAACTATTCACATTATATTGAGTGCTGCAGAATAAAAAATATAATAATTAAATGCAGCATACATGCCATTGTTTTCATGCATGCTTTATTCAAATTTGACATATATATATATCCATCAGCTGAATGGGTGAGACATGAACTACAACCAGTGAGAAAAGCCAGAACCAAATGAGAAAATATGCATATTTACTGTCCATGCATATTTACTGTCCGTGCTTATTTATTGTCCATGCATATTTGCTGTCCATGCATATTTACTGTCCATGCATATTTACTGTCCATGCATATTTGCTCTCCATGCATATTTACTGTCCATGCTTATTCACTGTCCATGCATATTTACTGTCCATGCATATTTGCTGTCCATGCTTATTTACTGCCTATGCATATTTACTGACCATGCTTATTTACTGTCCGTGCATATTTACTGTCCGTGCATATTTACTGTTCATGCATATTTACTGTCCGTGCATATTTACTGTCCATGCATATTTACTGTCCGTGCATATTTACTGTCCGTGCATATTTACTGTCCATGCTTCCAAGATGTATGTAAAAAAGCCATTCTAGCCAATTGCCTAGATCATCAAGGTAATGGCTTTTTCCATCTTTCTGCACATAAAATAACTACAGACTTGCCCTTTCTGATGGATGTGCCCTCAGGAAGTACTTGTAAGGCTGACCTGTCCACTAAAGCAAATGTGCTTTGTACTGAAACCCAATTCCACCCTCTGTTCTCTATCGTGGGCTGCATATTCTTAACCATTAAAACACAGAATAGGTCCTTTCCATGCAAGGCCATTTGTGGGATGTCAAGACCACTGGTAATCCTATGTTTTAATCAATGACCTCTTGCTTCTTCGCCCCTCTTGTTGAGCCATGTCAAAAAGGAACAGGATCTCCAGTAAAGGTTTCCAGATAAATGGCTCTGTCACTGGTGATAAATGGAAGCCCTGCAAGCGACACTCAGCATCACAGCATGCTCAGCCTGGGCCCTGTAAAGCATATCATTAATTATCATTCACCAGTCTGTAGCCCTGGGGTTAGAGATCAGACTCACATAGAGAGATCTCCCAGTAAACCCAGCTTACTTTGAGAGGAGTAGTACAGGCTGAGTTTGGAGTGCCAACAGTATAAATGTGTTACATAACTGATGAAATTCTGAATGCGGGATTATGAAAAGAGCTTAGATATAGAATTATTATAACTTAGATATGTCATTTCTAAAGAGAATTATCTGTTGGAAGATATGGTTCTCACTGGGGTCAAGATGCTTTCAGCAAATAGGATGATAAAAAAAAAAAATATATATATATATATGTACATACACAGCATATACAGCTCTGGCAAAAATGTAAAGATTACTGCATCTTTACTTTCCTTTCCCGAGAAGTTGGAAAGGACGGTTTTGAATGGTTAAAGTTAAGATTTTTTAAAAAAATCTTGATTTTTTCCAGAGCTGTGTATATAAATATGTATATATATATATATTCTTTTATTTTATAACATCTATAGCAGGGGGGCAGCAGTGAGTGGTAAAATATGTTTTTGTTAGCCCTTTCTTATAGTCATAGCACAAAATATTGACAAATATGATTTACGTTATTTGAGATTTGTCCACCTACTCAATAGTGGCCCATCATGCAATTCCCTTCATACACCTGGTCAAATCCAGTGTGTACTCCAAAAATATACCTTAAGTATTATCAGGAAAAAATCGAATGTATACAAATAAATAAACTGGACACTCAGTTTGAAATTTGTGCAGAATCTCCCAGAAGCATGTATTTTCTATTGTAAATACATGGAAAAGGCCTAATCAGTGATTTCATAGAAAACATGGAATGGATGGAATTGGGTTTCAGAACAAAGCACATTTCTTTTAGTGGACAGGTCAGCCTTCTAAGCACTTCCTGAGGGCACATCCATCATAAAGGGCAAGCCTGTAGTTATTTTATGTGCAGAAAGAGGGAAAAAGCCATTACCTTGATGATACAGGGAATTTGCTAGAATGGTATGTAGAAACAGACAACAAGAAATGTTTTCTTGTTGAAGTAATTGGAACTTACTACTAAACAAATGATCCAACATTTACTCAACACATTTTGCAAAGACAATGTCAAAAACAACACTATGTGTCCCACTTCTCCTTCATATTATTGAAGATAATTATGCTCTGCCTCTCTCTGTCACACTTGAATTTCCATTGGGCAGCGTAATGAGTTTCCACCCCTCCAATTCATGCACATCCAGCCACTGCAGATAATTTAGCCCACAAATCACTTAATGCCATTCCTTAATGAAATCACAGTGATTGGAGGACTTCAGCACATGCCATAACCTGTGAGAGTTCCCTATTAAGGACTTATCTTTGACCTGGCCTATTGCTCAAATCTTCTGTAAATAGCCCAGTTGGGTGTTGCCCAGTACATTGGGGTCAGCCTTCGAGTGAAAATGAGGTTTCAGATTATAGGTGCAATTAGACATTTGAGTGTTGTCCGCCTCGGTTATATGTCAACTCTTTGTATTACGGCAAGAAACCTCAATGGTCTTTCAGTGGGGAATAAAAAAGTGCAAGGAATTACAAAGGATAATTCTTTGACAAAGTGATGGATTACATCCATTTAGGTCTGTGGGACTAGGATCATTTGGAGAAGCCAGGTGAATGATTAGGTATGAATAATGTCATTGGGAGCCTCTTAGAAAAGAATGGGAACTTTGTGGAACATACATTTTACATAGCATGCACATATGGCAGGTAGGGAACACTAGGCCACAATGTAATGCCAATTAAAATGATACACAGCTCTGGACAAAATTAAGAGACACCTGCACCTTTTTCTTTATTTTCCCAAAAAGTCAAAAAGGAAGGTTTTCAGTGAGGAACAGAAGGGTTCAAATTAAGAGACCACTGAAAATTGAATGCATCTATTCCTCATTCAAAACATTCCTTTTCAACTTTTTTGGAAAGGAAAGAAAAAGTGCAGTGGTCTCTTAATTTTTTCCGAAGCTGTACAAATTGGGTCACCTAATAGCAGTATTGTTCCTAACTCTTCAACATAACACATATGTTCTGTTTTTTATTTCATTATAGATTTCCTTTTTACCTATTACTAATTTACAGCAACACTTTGTGCAAAGTTACAATAGATCATTTGTTTGTTCAAATCACATACAAAAGACACAAGTCAAACCATCCCAAACAAACATCATGAAACCTGTCATTAAAAGAACCAACCACATTCTTCAATAAAAAGTACAAACACAGCCAACATAGCTGCCTCGGAGGCCCCAATTTGTCCAATTTCAGGGAACTCTAGAGACCATTCCACTGACAAAGTGCAATATAGCTACAGGCAGATTTTCCTGTCAAAGTAATCTCCAGCGTTAGCCTTTACTGAGACCATGTCTGATGGCTTGTATTTCTGTAGGTTATCAAAGCAGGTATAGTGGTAGTTTATGCAAGGGCTTACACTACACAGAGTTCAGTGATGCGCTGTAGGAACCTATAGCAAAACTATGTAATTATGTATACTGCAATAAAATTCTTCCAGTCTAATGAATGCCAAAGCATGGACCATAAACCCCTCGAATTCATGTATTCTAAAGATGCATCCATCCTGTCCCTCATGGCGCACACACCTCCTTCCAGCAATATCAATAATCAGTTTCTAACTAAATGGATCTCAGCTGTACATGAAGAACATTGCTCTGCATCGGTGTGTGCAGTGTTGCAGGTAATACATTACAAAGGATTCAGTAATAACTGTTCCATGTTTTGTTTTATGTCCTCTTCCATTACTATTTCTGCTTTTTGGTCCAAAAACAATGATGAACTGGACACCCCTCCAGCACCTAGAGAGGTCCAAGAGCACTTGTGGCCCACGTGCCCGTCAGCACAAACTATGCAAAATGGTGTCCAGTATTCTAAATGGATTATACAGACGGTCATTTTTTGCATTTAATTGGCCAATTTCTTACCGGCAAGCAGCAGTTTGCTCCCTACTCCTCACTTCCTAATGGCCTTGTCAAGTTTTAAAAAAGTTGGGTGAATCAGGTTGGCCTCTGATGTGGAGAGTGTTCAAGAGCCAATTTACCTCGTTTCAAGGCTATTGCGCACACCACATTTGGGTCAGGAACACCCACAAATTGAATGTGGCCTTTAGAGAAGGAACATTTTATGATAGGTACATAATATCTCATCATTTAAATTTGGATTGAAAAATACACCAAGGTTTGGCATCAAATTAAATGATATTTATGACGTTTAATCATGTAAATATAAACCTTGATTAATCCCACTCTAGCTTGTGCAAGCCACCTCATACTAACAGATAATACACTGCTCAATGAAAATAAAGGGAACATGTAATCATCACAGCATAACACCAAGTCAGTTAAACTTCAGGGATATCAATCTGTCCAGTTAGGAAGTAAGCGATTATGAATCATTGTCACTGGTTTTGGTGCGAATGAACATGAAAACAGATGCATGGAGAGGACAGCAAGACAACCCCCCAAGGAGGGAATGGTTTTGTAGGTGGTGGTCACAGACAATTGCTCTGTCCTTATCCTTCCTGACACATTCTTCAAAAAAAAATCTTTTGCAGGTGTCCTAGTCACTACTGGTAGCATGAGGCAGTACCTGCATCCCATTCAGGTTGAACAGGTAGTCCAGTTCCTCCAGGATGGCACATCCATACGTGCCGTCGCAAGAAGGTTTGCTGTGTCTCCCACCACAGTTTCAAGGGCATGAAGGAGATTCCAAGAGACGGGCCATTACACAAGGAGATCTGGACGGGGCCGGGGAAGGGCACCATTACGCTGGGCCTGGGTTCCTCCTGGTGCAGAACCATGCCCGGCCTCATGTGGCCAGGGTGTGTAGGCAGTTCCTGGATGTTGATGTCATTAACGGTTCCTCATGTTCCCCAGACCTGAATCCAATTGAGAACCTCTGAGACACCTATGTATCGGTCTATCTGCCGCAGCCAAGTAGCACCACCGACTGTCCAGGAGCTGATCCAAGTCTTGAAGTTGATCCCCCAGGACACCACCATTTGTCTCATCAGCAGCATGCCCAGACATTGTTGAGAGTGCATACAGGCATGTATGGGCTATACACAGTACAGAGTCACATTATAAGTTGGAACAACCTGCAACTTCAATTGTTTACTTAGATTTTCGGTGTGAGTCTGAATCCAGCCCTGAATCGGTTGGTGATTTTGGTTTCGGATCATTGTTACATAATCTTTCTCAACAAATTACACAATGTACTGTAAAGATTTGATGTGTGATTTAAGTGTTCCCTTAACTTTTGGGCAGTGTAGATAAATGGTTGGTTATAACACGGGGTATTGGGGGGTTATGCCCCACGCGGGCTGCAGCAGGCCCTTTAAAATACAGGGTTTTTTTTGTTAAAAAAACATACAAATACATAGATACGATGCATTTTTAAATGAAACAATATGATTATAACAGTAAAACGTATCATGACAGACAAGAATCCATATGAAGCGTGAAGGGGTGGAACGCTAGAACGTGCAGTTTGTGCGCTGGCCAGGCAGGAGATAATTAATGTTACAGAAACAAGCAACTTCCTACTTCGCGTTAAGGCCTAACATTTCTTAATTGTAATTAGACATAAAAGACCAGAGGCTTGATGGCGGGAAGATCAACCGTAAATAAGCCTGCTAGAGATGAAGGCTATGAAGCAAGAAATTTGCTCAGATAATTCATATGTTTACCATGCAGTTAACGATAACGCTTCCTTCCGTACCTGCTACACGGCATACACTTATGGACAAGGACACGGAGATGTTTCCCGTAAACGAAAACACTAGAGACTACATTCAAATGTGCTTGAACATTTGGTGCCTAGATTGCTAGCTGTGTGGGAGACTTTCTACGCTAACAAGGTTTCCGGACCGCAGACGTGCAATTTAAACCAATGTATACAAGGCCCAGCTGAGGTAGTTTGAGCTTTCCTGCAAGGGCATTAGTGGAAAGACATTGTCCTGAGTTCCATATAGCCACACATCGTATTCATCCGGCTATTTGTCTAATGGTGAGTCAAGCTGTTTTTTTATATTATATTTCTTTTACTTGGGAGCAGTAGTGCTAGGCGGATTGACTTTAATGAAGAGGATACGCGTTTGCCTGTTTATGATTTGCTTATTGCAACGCCGATCAATAAGACATGGTTCAAGAGCTGTGTGGTCTTGGGATATCACGTTGGGTATATATCATTGTGTTGGGTTTAGTATGGCAAGTTGTGTGTTATGCATTTTTTATTCAAAATTCCGTGCGCAGTCTGCAATGGCCACTGGTATCCTATACTCTGTAAAGGTTGCTGATACATTTGATTATTATAGAAATGCATTAAACGATTTGAGAGATTTAATCCTCTAACTGTATAAATGCCCCTTTCTCTCCATCAACTCTCTGAATAAGTTAGCCTACTTTTTAAATATACAAACACTAAAACTATTGCTGAAAAACATAATGCTGGCACTGATAGAAAGTTGTCAGAACACACAGTGCATTGCAGTTTGTTGGGAATGGGGCTGCGCAGTCACAGACCAGTCAGGGTGCCCAAGCTGAGCACTGACGAAAGTGCCTACAATGGGCACGTGAGCATCAGAACTGGACCATGGAGCAATGGAAAGTGGCCTGGTCTGATGAATCATGTTTTCTTTTAAATCACATTGATGGCCGGGTGGGTGTGCACCGCTTACCTGGAGAACACATGGCACCAAGATGCCCTATGAAAAGGAGGTATGCCCACGGAGACAGTGTGATGCTTTGGGCAATGTTCTGCAGGAAAACCTTGGGTCCTGCCATTCATGTGGATGTTACTTTGACACGTACCACCTACCTGAGCATTGTTACAGACCATGTGCACCCTTTAATGGCAACGGTATTCCCTGATGGCACTGGCCTCAGCAGGATAATGCACCCTGCCACAAAGGAAAAATTGGTTTAGGAATGGTTGGAGGAACACAACGATGAGTTCAAGGTGTTGACCTGTCCTCAGATTCCCCAGATCTCATTTCAGGGGAGCATCATATATTTATAATACACACACACACACACACACACACACATATATAATATATACCTTAGTATAGATTTTACATGTCTTGTGAAGGCCATCGCATATTATTCCCATCGTTTTCAAACTCAACAAAGACCTCTCGTGCCCCGTGGATCACTCCAAATGACTTTGTACTCATGCTCAGTGACCCTTTCCTCTAAGTGGAAAAGTGGACCCAAACCAGGCCAGGAAAATGCGACCCGCAGCACAACAGAGCCTCCGGACTCCCTCGGTGTAGTTACATTTAGGCAGGGCATACGGTCCTCTGGGTGTAGCAACACATGCACTCGGCCACTTGTTGAGAATGTGGTGAAGGATGACTCATCTCTTTAGGCCAGTGCCTATGGGTTTTGCATCTTTAAACTCTTTTATTTTGGATTTATTCATTGCATATACCGTTGCTTCTTTTGTTGCTTCTTCCTATACATACTACAATGGTTTACTGTTTAAAAACTGTGTACACGTGCATCTTGTACTTGAACACAATGACGTTTTTATGGGACTCTGAGAAGAATTCAAGGGCGACAGTTATATTTACCAACTCTTGCCATCTTCTACCAGACACCAACAATGCTAATAGAGTGGGAGGGTTGCCTGCCAAATAGCATATATTAAGAACAACTAATAAATAAAAGTGCCTGGACTTTAAACAACATTGACATTTGGATTGAAGCCGAGTGCTGTAGTCAGATAAAACAAAACATAGAGCTCTTTGGCCATGCACACCATTGGTGGGTTTGGTGAAGAAAGAAGGATGCTTGTGTAGAAAGGAGCCCCATACTCTCTGTAAATTATAGTGATGAAAACTTGATTTTAAGGGGCTATTTTTGTGTCACTGGTACTGGGGCCCTTGTTAAGGTCAACAGCAGAGGCCAGAAAAGGTCCATTCTGTGTTTCTATGATCTTTGTGTTTTTCTAACCACTGTGTTTTTTTTATTGTGATATCTGTGTTGGCACTAAATGACAACTGCTGATGTTAAAAGGGATTTGCAAATAGAATATTAATTACAAGATTAATGACAAGTAGGGTGGCGCTATTTGAAGGATAGTGTCATGACACCTTATAATAGGGTCACAACAGCTGCCATAACGTGTTGTATGTAATAATGGTGTCAACTCTGTCCTGTCACATTTATTACTTGTTTGACATATGTATTTTATGGCAGGTTATGACCCCTATATAGTGTCAACCCCACAAAACCTAACATACAACAAAACCATTTCAGGAGACAATTTACCCATTTGGGGACTGATTCACATTTGATTCTCATCATCAATACGTCCTGACGGTGTTATAATGTGTATTTAGCTATTCAATTAAAATTGATGCAGTACAGTGATGGTTCTTGCCAGTGTGGATGGCATTAAGCTATTCTTTTGGAATTTTCCACAAGTTGATCATAATGGGTAAATTATTTTTATAGAACGGCTCTAGACCTATACTAATATCAGTTGCCATTATGTTGCTTGATTTGTAAATACGCGTTTAAAACCTTAAACAATAGAAATATATTATGATCAAGAGAAACGCATAAGGACCAATATTGGTTTGCATTGCTCATTGAAACAAATTAATCTGAAGAATAGCATTTTTACAAATGGCAGTGAATTCACTCATTGTAAAAAGTTGGCTGAAGGGGAACAAAATAATATAACAAAGAAAACATTCTTAAATTAATGAATGTATCAAACCCACTCACTCATAAAATAAATAGTGATTCAGAAAGAGCGATTGAACACCTGTGGCTTTACAGCATAATAAATCTACTTTTAAAGACATTGTCTCCCTAGATGGAGATCCTCACATGCACTGGAGTTTGGTCCCTTTATTGCATGTTGACTGAGGTTCTCTTGGATCATATCGTCTTCAGCATCCTGATGTATAAAAGATGAATGAAATAAGTAAATGTCTAGGCTATTCGTAAAAAGGCTACTAGATGCATGAAAACAATCTGTTTCCAAATATTTGGGTTTGGCAGTGCAAGATTTTCTTTTACACATGTCACCAGTAAAAATTCTGAAATACAAATGAGAGTGTGCAGAGAGGAAGGGAGAATGTAGCGGGAGAAGGTAGAAGGAAGGATGTAAAGAACACGAACGAGGAAAGGAATATGAAGACAGCATAAATTAGGAGAGAGTGACCGAGAAGGTTATCAATAGGAATATGAAAAAGAAACATTTATTCATGGTATTCCTTGACATGGTAATCCATCTGTTTGCTGGGGAACGCCCATTTGATGGGTCTCTTACCACTCAGTGGTGTTCCTCGGTTTCTGCTAGCTTCCTTCATGCCCCCACCTGTTGATGTAGATGCATAATCTACGCCAGCACACTAAAATGTATAATTACGTAACAATGAAGTGAAACCACTGAAGAAATTCTGTATATATATATATATATATATATATATATATATATATATATATATATATATATATATATATATATATATATATATATATATATATATATA
>JACXGJ010001732.1:0-77438 GCA_016801105.1 Esox niger
CAGCAGGCAGAAAGACAGGTTGGCTAGGTCCTATGAGGCAGCAGACAGAAAGACAGGTTGGCTAGGTCCTATGAGGCCGCAGTGTGATTAAGAGCAGTGCTGGCTAATGGAGAGTTGATTTGGCCCAATCTGCAGTGATAAAGGAGACGGCCGCAGAGGAGACCAAGAGCCATACCAGCTTTCCAAATGACACGCTATTTCCTATAAAGTGCACTACCATCGGGTTGTAGTCTGACTTTGTGCACTATACAGGGAATAAGGGACCATTCAGGATGCAGGCAGGCTCTGCTCTCCAACAACGGCTTAATCTACTCCGCCACCCCACCCTCAGAGCAGCTGAGACCTCAATCACTGGTGGCCAAGGCACACAAGCACAGACGTGTTCACTGACACTGGACACACACACGCATGAGCATGGGGGACACATCTACATTCTTACACACACACTCACACGTACACACACTAGGGGAATTGGCCAGCTGCACATGGCAATAATGCAATTTTCCTCTCAAATTTAAACTAAAACATCCCTCTGTGCCCTGAGAATTACGAAATGTCAGTTTAATGAGAAGACCAAGACAGGCTACACAGCAGGGGATTACGACAGTGTGTTTTCTGTCCCTGTCCACCGCCCGCTGTTAAACTGCTGTTGTCCTAGCTTTGAATAACATTGAGCAATCTTTGATACGTAGCAGTGACCACTTGGAGGTCTGTATTGTATCGCACAAGACTAGAGCCGTGTCACTGTCGTTACCGTGCCATTTTGAATGCACTTTGTGACACCTCCGCATACAGAATGTGCTTTATACATCACGTGTGATTAACCCCTGACACCGTGTCCACTGCTGTTTATTCAGACGGGATTATTTGATTGATTTCTTAAGACGTTCATTGACTGACCTCTCGCTCCTCTGTCCTCTCCTCAGCCACTCTCTATGCCTCCTGCATCCTAGTGGGCATCTTCATCAACAGCAGTGTGCCCATCTTCTTCGAGCTCTTCATCGAGACCGTGTACCCCGTGCCCGAGGGTATAACCTGTGGTGTGGTCACCTTCCTCGGCAACCTAGTCACCGGCTGCCTCCTCTTCTTCCTCACATTCTACAGTACAGGTAAGGCTCACAGGCTGAATGGACGGTCAGTGGAGGGACAGCACATTACGAGCAACGTGTCTGAATCAAACCCAAAGGGGTCAGCCGGCCATCAACATGAGCAAATGTCTAAAAGATAAATCAGATAATTAGCTTGCCTTGAGTTTCAGATTGCATTTTTCTTTTGAATGTAATTAATAACAGTTTTGGCTCACTACTTATTCGCTGTCCCTAGCTTCATATCTTAAAATGAAACACTGAAGCACAGCTTTTAACGAGAGATGTCAGAACATCTCTGAGTACCTGTTTTGTCTGTCATTTAAATGGTTTGAATCGAAGTCAGTGGAGTCTGACCGTCAGAACTCCACTTGCGTCCCATAAGCTACCCTATTCCCTTTCTAGTGCACTATCCCCTGGTCTGAAGTGGTACATTACGAAGGAAGTTGCGTCGCCATGTAACCAGTGTTTTTCTTGTCTGTGTGCAGAGCTCCTCTCTGTCTGATTAACTTTCAGTAGACCCATCACAAATCCAATCAAGTGGAATGATGGATAATGCTAAGAGACATGACATGATTCCCCCATTAAACCCTGTGGAGTAAATAGATAGAATGTATACATAATTCTGCCAACCGTATAGCTATTTATACACACACCCACCCACACCCACACCCAGACTGGCAACTGTCTCTCATGGTGAGTTGTAGAAACTGACAGATACAGCTGTTGACTGACTAGCTTCTGTCCAGCTTCTGGCTGGTCCTGCAGACTACAGGTGGTGAATAGTCAGTCCTTGATTAGGGTGAGCAGCTTGGGCCAGAGGCTCTTCCTCCACTAACAAGCTGACAGCCAGACAGTGCATGTTCCCCTATTCAACTGTTAGCGTTCCTCCCCGGCAACAAGCAGGAAAGCAATTCAAGAGATTCGACAGGTCAGACAGTAGAGGACAGGTGCTGATGAATATACATAAGCGAAGGGACCTAGACTGTGATTGTAATGGCTAGTGATATGTGTGGTTTCCACAGCCTAGAGTGTGCTAGTGATTAATCATGAGTTACCCGTCAGTATAGACACAAACGTCCTAAACGGCACCTTTATAGTGTACAGTACCTTTTTACCATCCAACGAAGACCGGGTTAAATGTAGTGTTTAATAAAAGGGAATAGGGTATTGTTTGGGGCAATAGAATCACTGGCAACAGCCAGGCGATGTGTGTATCATATAGATATGCCTGTACTGTAGGAGCAGAAAACACACACAAGCCAGAAGTTTCAATTTCCCCCATAGTGGTGGTGGGGGTGAATGACAGCCGGGAGGGTTTGTGCGGGGCGGTCTGTGTGCTGATGGTTGCCCGTGTGGTGGGAACTGGGAAGTGGAGAGTCCCTGAAACATCCGAGCCACTGTGTGAAATCCAGAAAGATTGAAACAGGATGAGAGCGCTTTGGCACAGATTTAAAGGGACGTTTCGTTTCGTAGCTTGTCACACCTCATGTCTTACTTACAGTGGCACTCAAAAGTATTCAACCCTTTGGACTTTCCCATATTTTGTGTTGACGTAAAATCTAATTATGTTTATTCAAGGTTTATTGCCACTGATTAGCCCACAGCAAATAATATCAAAGTGCAAAATCTACAAATTATTTACTAAATTATTTACAAATTTAACACAGAAAATAATTGATTTCATAACTATTCACCTCCTGTGCTTTGACACACCTGAATGAGCTGAGGGGAAACAACTCCAAATTAAGATATGGAAAAGTCCACAGAGGGTAAATACTTTTGAGAGCCGCTGTACTATTTGTTTTGAAGCGTATTATCCAGACGGTTGTTTTGGTTGCAAGTTTCTGAGATTTATTTGATTGTGTGCAGGAGCCATCTCCATCAGGGGGTTGGTCCTGAAAATGTCTCTTTAACTTTCTGTTACCAGTGCTTCTCACTTCTTCTGCACTGATTGATAATCACTATAGTGTTCAAAGGCTACCTTATTGACACAGGTCTAAGATCTGTAGTTATGAGCCTAGTTATGTTCTGCATCGGACAGAAGTTGTAAAAATATAATATAAATTAAAAGCTTCAAGTTCACTTTCAATGTCTTTTAAACCAAACTTTGATGCATGAAAAGTAAAAGGTGGCTAACTGTTTACTAGTTTTTCATCACTAGAGCACTTCCTAGTGGACTGGAATCTCTTGGTGACTGCCAGTTGCTTCAGTCTTTAAAAGTAGGGCAGTTGGTGTTCATCAGGGCTTGGTGTAAGAACCAGTTATTGTACGTTCGTAGACATGCGAACATCAGTGGTTCATATGTAGTTGAGATACTAAACTACTGCTAAATCTGCTTCCTGTTTATTAATGAATGGGGATATCTTTAAGGAGAACATTCCATACTAACAAATATTTGTAAGGAATCATGACAGCATGCTAGAGCTCCAATGTTTTTTATGCCACTTCAGATTCAGCCTTCATTAATTTCAGCCGTATACAGTAATTGATGTGACACACATGGTGGTGTGGAAATAAAAGCTAAAGATTGCCATGCATCTTTGCCTTTTGAAACCTTCTATTCCCACCTACCTTCAAAACCGGCAACCTCAGCCTCAAATATGTTCATTTATTTTTTGGTTACAGTTGATTTTTAATTTTCATTGGCTGCCCCACTGCCAAAGGAACACATTCTGAAGCATTAATCATGTTTTGAAAGGGACTTCTATATTTATGAATACATTACATGTCTGTATAAATATTGAAGGGTTGCAAGGGTCTCAGCTCAGAGGGTGCCAGCAGCTTTGTATTCCAGCAGAGTATTTAACAAGCAGCCTAGAATTCACCATACTCTCTCAGGTGAGCAGTAGTGGACTTCACAGGAAATTGGGTCATTTAGGACACATACTTGCTTAATCCCTAAGGTCACTTAACCACTTAGTTTGTTTGGAAACATGGATGTAGACAACACTGGCTATATTAATACACACAGCTACACTTGTTGGTACTTTAGATTTCATCTGCTCTCTGTTTGTGGAGCGGTGGGCGGAATACAAAGCAGGGTGCCGTATTGTAGAGCGTAGCGTCAAAGGCTCCTCATCTATGTGGAGGAGTTGGGGCCTGCGTGGGGTGGGCGGAAATATCGGTTGCATTCGTCATCGAGACTTTCACAAAGAAAACAGAGCTGAAAAACTCTAATTGCCACTCGTCTGTTTCGTGCTAAACTTTGTTTTGTCATAAACTTTGCCGTACCTGAAGTACAAATCTCTGACAGAAATAATGTGTTATTTGGTGGCATACTTGGAATCCCTAACCTTTTGTGAATGTTATGAAGGTGTTGAATACTGTAGCTACCTGTAGAGCAGCTTTAATCCATAACAACTCATAGTTTTTTCGTTTGCACTTATAGTTCTTGGATGTTTTTGAATGTTAGTTGAGCGAGGAATTGACATATGCCCGAGCAGCTGGGAAGTCTACACACACCCTGTGCCTTGATGACAGCTTTGCGTACTCTTGGAATTCTCTCCACCAGCTAAATGAGGTAGTCACCTGGAATGCTTTTCCCACAGTCTTAAAGTAGTTCTTACGTATGTTGAGCACTTTTCCTACTCTCTGCGTTCCTGCTGATCCCAAACCAGCTCATTTTGACTGAGGTCAGGTGATTGTGGATGCTAGATCATCTGATCCATCACTTCATCACTCTCTTTCATTTTCAAATTCCACAAATTACCTTTTTACAAGGTACACGTGTTAATTAAAATGCATTCCGGGTGGGTTGCTTACCATCCACATGATTCCCTCCACTAGCTCGCGTATAGCGCAACATCACTCATAGCCCGTCCGTCCTGCGCAACATCACTCAACGCCCAGCTCGCATCCGATTCAACATCATTCATCACCCGTCTGTCCTGCTCAATATCCCGCTCAACATCACTCAGCGCGCATCCTTCCGGCTCATCATCCACTCTAGGGCTCCCCCTAGCAACGACATCCAGGTGATGGTACCTGACATCCAAATAGCGCAGAGGGATCTAGCCCCTGCTGCTCCTTTGTGAGGTCACGGGAGGAGCAGGTTAAGGTCAATCAGTTTCTCATCCTTGAAGTGTGCCCATGTCATTCCCCTGCATCCTCCATGCTCTCCCCTTGTCAGCCTTTGAATGTTTACGGCTGTTTACCAGCCGCAATTTCCGGTCACCTCTCCCTGTTGCTCAGTGACTGGTGAGGGTTGTTTCACAGCTTTTAGACCCTTCTGAAATGAAAAGAGAGAGGCAGGATGGGGAAGAGACAACTGCAACCAGGACCTGCATTCTTACTTCTGTGACAGTAAATATCTGGGAACTAACATAGCCAGAGGAAGAAGTGAAACATCATTTGGAATTGTCCTTTTTAACTGTCAGTAGTTTTTATCACCAAGCTACTGGAGCTATGGTTGCCTGTGAGGAATTGAATAACCACCTCTTTCCCCAGAGGCTCTGTTATTATTAATGTACAGAAAGGGAAAGAGCTTTGGTCTACTCCTCCCTTGTGTATTGCTTTTCTAGTAACTCTTTGGTTCCCTCTCTTAGTTTCTATACACTGCAGCCCCACCTCACCGCTGTTATGTCGGTAAGGCTGTGATTATTAGACTAAAGATTTCAGTATGCTTTGTCGTTTTGAAAGCATGCTTCCAATCACAGTTTTGTTTGCAAGCATTTTGCCAACATTGTGTGTCAAATCGGTTAGTTTTGGGGGTTCTTTTGGGTGTTCCTGTGCTCTGCTGGAACAGTCCATTAGCCAAACATTGAAAAAAGTATATAAATTGCCGAAGGATTCAAACATTGTTCTCCCCCAAAACATACATGCTATCAGTGTCCCTAATGCAAGAGATTGCTTTAGTTGATGGTCGGGTTTGGACCAAGTCCATTCAAATAATGCTTGGGAAGATAAGGCTAATTAGCTGGTGACACCATGTTAGCATTTGCTTGGCCCAAAAGGGTTGTGTCGTTGCATCGTTTGTTAACTTCGTTATCTATTGTTATTTTCATTAACTGAAATGTAATTAAAACAGAGCAAGTTGCTATAGTCACATGGATTGTTGAATCATTGATAAGAGTAATTGAAAATGGTAATTGTTTTTGAGATGATTCTTCAAAGGGACAAATGATAGTAGTGATTTGGGGTGCTCTTACTAGAGAAGGCAAATAAACAATTAAGTTGTAACAGTGAACAGTCTGTACTGAACCATAGTAGATGTCACAGCATAGGCTTGTGCCAATCTTAATTACTGTTTTACTTTGTTAATTGATTTCCTATACCTCTCTTAGTATAATGGACAAAATATAAACAGAACATGATACAATTTTGTAATATTTTACCATGTTACAGTTCCAAATAGGAAATCAGTCCATTAACATTATACTGTTGGACATTTTTAGAAAAGATTGCCCTAATATCTAGATGTCACATGACTGGTAATACAGATATGCACATTAAAATGTCTGGGATATTTTATTTCACCTCATTAAAGGTTGGACCAGGACATCTTTATATTTCTGTTCAGTGTCAAAGGCAAAACCAAATTTTTTTCATCATTTGAATAATCGAGCGTGTTATGCATAGGATCATCAATTTTTTAAATAATAGATATCTGCAGACCTGGATGTCAGTAGTGCCATTGATCACTTTCCAGCCACTTAGCCTCTTTACCACCAAATATGTTTTCCCTGACGGATTCCGTTGGTGGGTAGACACTTTAGCATTCATTCACACTGTACATCTGTTCACACACCTCTCCCCCCCTCCCTGTTGTCGGCCCGTGATCTAAATGGATGAGTTTGGGTCAGGTGAGGTGTGGAGACAGGGCCAGATAAACAGAACTCCATTAACCCAAGCCAGACAACAGGTGACTGAGCTAACCTGATTAACTATTTATGCTCGGTATTTCTTTCCTTCACATTACCCTGTGTTGTTGCAATGCAAAAATCTGTCCTCCTATTACCATGCAATTGAACAGTAGTGGCCTTCTTTTTTCTACTTAGTTTTATCTTTGATTTCTGTGTAGCTTCAGTGTAACGACCAGTCATTGTCCCTGCATACTAAAGCAAAGATGTTCCCTCCTATTACCCTGCAAATGTAGTTTCTAGTTGCTTTCAATACTTTTTTCTACTTTCTGTGTAAATACAGAGGAATTTAACAATTGATCTGTGCTGACATAATGGTAATATCAGGAAAGTAATGAAATACAAGAGTGCAACATATCAATAGTTGTTGGGTTATTGCCACATTCTAACATGGTTGTTTCTGTGTTAAATCTCTATTATTTTGTGGGAACTTAGTTTCCTTGTTATTTCAGCATAAACAAACAAACAATTAATGGGTAATTAGCATGCTCTTAAACAGTGTTGTTGTCTCTGTAACGTTTTTTCCAACAATTTTCCGAGGAATTACCTTTTAATTTCCGCAGCAAATGTGTGCTTTTGATGTGTAGTTCTTGTTATCCTGTTGTTTACTCTTTGTTTCATTGTTGTTTCGTGGTTGTATCTTAGATAACCTTTCTTGAAAATGAACAAGTTGTTCAATGTTGGAATTTATTTGAAAATACAATTTGGAAACTTTTGGTATGCATTTGTTGTTTCCATGAAAACATTAGACTCTTAGTCTAGTTTGCAACTCTATCATTTGACATTGGCATTTATTCTTCTAATTTTGTCAAATATAATCTTGGTAAGTTGTATAAGCTAATAATGTTTTTTTATCTGTCGAGCAGAAGATCAGTATGCAGGCATTAAGCCGGTAAGCACACAGCATGCAGCTTAAAATAATTTGATTGACAGTTCTTTTTGCACAGTGATGGACGTTAGTCCCGCTTCAGACACGACATTTCTTCACAGACAAGGAAATGAGAGAGAAAGCTTTGCGTCTGCTTTTAGAACACGGTAGGGTACCATACAGATATACGACTGTGCTTTAACCAAAGCGCTCCTGGGGCACCGCTCTCCGTATGTATGTGTCAAAGGGGCGGCATTAAAACAATTCTATAGTTTATAGAATGTCAGAAATAATAGAAAATAATGTACGACTTTTTTAGTTAATTACGCACTTCTCTCAACTGAATAGTCTGCCTCAAATGTTCTCTGCGACAGTCAGATGTTTTTGGACCCTGGTCAGAGGTTTTCTCTGTGACTCACTCAGCTGGCTCACTCAGACATACTCTGTTTAGTCCCTATGGGTTGATGTGTTTTGACCAACCAAGTATCCTAGGAATTATGTTAATACACTAATCTGTCTCTCTCTTTGTCTCTCTCTCTGTTTTTTCTCTGTCTTTCACTGACACCTTTGTATTGTATTGCCTAGTGCTAAGCAGCAGGAATATCTGAAAAGAAGTCTATTGATTGTTTCCTGGGGCAGTAACAGGAGGTAGTGTGTGTCAAGATGTATGCTTCTCTACAGCTGTGTGTATGTGTATGTAGTTAAAATATGCACATCCCTTTCACAGTCTTCACATTTTGCAGCTATAAAATTTAATCTATTGATCTGCACAACCTGCACCCCAATTGCAAAGATAGAGAAAAATGATAGGTCTGTGAAATTACTGAGAAATACAAAATGACGATGTATTGACTGCATTATGTCTTCACAGCCCAGAGTTATTTCTTATCGGAGCCGCCTTTGACATCCATTACTGCTGTGGACCATTTGGTATAATGTTCTGACTTTGTATAACTCTTAGGGCAACATGTAATATGTCAATTGTTTTTGTCAATATTGCACACGCTCACTAAATGCAAAAAACTGATGCATACCAATGTTCAAACCCGTCTCAGATTTTAACAGAATGGAGACTGGATCAATCAAGAGAAATGTAATTGTAGCCTGGGGTAATTTATATTTTTTGTATTTAGCAAAACACGTATTTTACATATCCTTGAAGACTTACATGCACATGTTGGCTGATGTGCCTTACTCAAAGGCAATTTTTTAAAATCATGTGACTCTTAATATCCACTTCACACAGGTTGTTGTGGAAAAACCATGGCACACCGCAATCAGTCCCACTCTCCAAATGACCTCCATTTACCTCTTTATTATGATCCACTGAAGTTTTCAACTAGAGCCACTAAAGCTAGAGCCACTAATTCTTTTCTCCCGGAAAACCAGGGGGAGAAATATGTTGAGGTTCAAGTTTAGGTCAATGCTGAAGGGTAAAATGAGTCAATGCATTATACTTTCAGCTTTTGAAAATATATATTGTAACCCTCTAGGAGGGCTTTTTTAATGAATATAAATTTCATGTATCATATGCCTACATTTCATTGAGAACTTATACAGGGTCCAAGTGTGGTGATTTGAATGTACCGCAGAGTAATGGCAATGATTGGTTGAATCCCTTTTGAGCTAATATGACACCATTTGTAGATTAAAATGCACAAATCAGCTTGATTGGAGATTCACATTCTGTCATGACCTGTCAGAGAACTATTTCAGGTATTTGACCGGATCTTTAGCAAGACATTTGTCTGACAATTAACTAAACCTTGCTTGAATTATAGAAAAGGTAGAAATAATTAAATCAGATACATTTTGGGTGCAGTAGATTTATTTTAATCATATTTTATATTTCTTTCACAATCTAGCTAGATTCCAAAAATAATTGACCTTGAAACTGAATCTACATCAATAATAGCTAGTTGACACCCAAATGCCCTTTCTAGCTATTGATTTTGCACCGACACAACTGAATTGTTCAGTTTTTCCCTCATGCTTGCTTCCTTTATTCAGAACTTTGTAGAAGTGCCTTTAGCAGCGATCACAGCTTTGAGTCTTCTTGGGTGTGTCTCTGCCAGCTTTGCTCACATGGATTTGAGCATTATCTTTGATTCTATCTTTCAGATCCTCTCAAGCTCTGTCAGACTACATGGGGAGTGTCAATGTCCTTCAATGGTCCAGCCAAAGCCAAGGGGATGTGCAATGGGGTTCAAGCCTTGGCTTTGGCTGGGCCATTGAAGGACATTCACTAGTACTCCATTGTCTTGGCTGTGTGCTTTGGTTTGTTGTGACAAGTAAAGATGAACGTATGCCTCAGTCGAAGGTCCTGTGCACTCTAGGTTAGTTTTTTTTTGCTTTTTGCCCTGTTCATCCTTACCTTAATCCTGGTCTGCAAAGTCCCTGCAATTGTCACCTCCCTGACCAAGGCCCTTCTTGCCTGGTTACTTAGTTGGCCGGATGGACAGCTTTAAGTCTTGGTACTTCTAAATCTGTTACATTTCATAATAATGGAGCCCACTGTGCTCACAAAGAATGTAATGCTTTAGCAATCTTTTTATATTTTTTCTATGCCTGGACGCAATTCTATCTCTGAGGTGTATAATGAGTTTCTTGGACAATGGTTGTTTTTTTGCTTTGACATGCATGCTGGTTGTATAGACAGAGATATACTTTTCTAAGTCATGTCAGAAGCCAGTATTGGACAACCTGACAAATTATTTAAAGTGACATCGTAGGGAGCTTGTGGTAAAGGAGCATTTCATTCTCTGGTAGGCATTGGCATGCTCCCTGAAAACCTCAAACATTTGTGCTGCTGTTTTTGACAAAACAGCACATTTGACTATGGTGGTGGCATTTTATTGTCACCAGCACAAGGTACATTTGTGAAATTAACATGGTATTTATCAACTTCTTGACACGCCACACCTGTCAGATGGATTGACTATGTTGGCAAAAGAGAAATGCTCACTTACAGGGATATAAACACATTTGTGAGAAATGCACAAATACACTGCCAATCACAGATTTTTACTTAGACTTTTTGTATGATGCAGGCTATCACCATCAACTATAGAAATCATGAAAAACCTAAGTTTTAATTGAGTAGTAGGGATCTGTCTGAAGCCAGAAAACTGCATTGATCTAGTACAGTAGCTGTGTTGGTCTTTTTTACTTCATTCAGTGTAGCCAGGTTGCATAGGATTCAAACTGTTTGAAGTGAGACCAATGTACTGAGTGATCCTGAAGTGACTGATCTGTATCTAATGAACCTTTTCTCTCCCTTCAGAGTTGTCATGGCTAAACTGGTGTCTGACAGGCTCCTGTGCCTTCAGCCTTCTACTGGTCCTCTTCTTTAGAGAATCCTATGACCGCCTCTACCTGGACGTCTTCGTCTCCGTATGACGGTTAACAAACGCACTGAAATGGGCGAGGAATAAGGACTGGAACATTTTTAAACATGTTGCACAAAGGAGAGGAAGAAAATTTATATAAGATATCCAACCTAGCCCCGTTGAAGTTTTAAACATGTTATTTGACATTGACCGCAGTCCTGGTGCATTGTGGTTTTTAATGCAGCTGATGCGCTAAACATGGGCCTCAGCAGTTAGTTATGTTGACTCTTTTTAATTGAATAGCAGTAGCAGTTAAACAGCAGGCCCCTTTGGGAGTGTGTGTTTGTGTGTGGGGGGGGCTTATGATCTGTCGTTTAATCTTGACATTTGGTCTCCCGTTTTTATTGTGTCACTCTTTTAAGACTTATTATGCAAAACTGATAATGACAAACCCCCTTCCTCTCCGCTTGAGTTCTTATTGAAAAAAATATTACAAACTTCCCTATGGGATTTAATGGATTGCACACATCACTGGTACCTGGGCTAGGTTCGGACGACATGCTGGTGTCTGTCGGGGACTGCGGGATATGATTGGATGATCCAAGTGTATCTCTCTGCATGCAAAGTCAGACATATGGACTCTGGTCTGTGTGTTTTCAGACTGCTACTTTGGGTCATATGGTGTAACCAGATCATCTGTTTCAATTAGCAGTTTTTAATGAAAAAGCAAGGATGTAGCCGTATTTCTGTGTCATTGTGACCTTTCATCTCTGTTTAATTGACTAACTACAGGAGCCATTTTCTGAGTTTGGTAATATACAAAAGGTTATTGTGAAAATTACTAATTTTAACAGTTGGTTATACTATATGGGCTATTTTTGGATATTGATCTTAACTGTTTCAAAAGGAAGTTTTTTTTTTAAATAGAGAAAAAAATCTATAAAATATTTCTCAGTAGACATTTCTGTTATTACTACAGATATTTCTTTTCTGAGGGATCACAACACTAACACAGTTGACACAATAACAGAGACTATGCGATGAAATATATGATTATTGCAGTTGCACAGCTGAGACTGGCAGATTCTGTATGGAAACCACAAACTATTGAACCACTCAGACTTTCTCTGGGATTCTTTTTAGCGCAACAGGACCGCTTGTAGAACTATGAATTGCGGAATGAATCTTTAACCAGGAAGCTGCTCCACATTTAATGCATATTGTTCACCAGCAGGATTCACTGTGCTGTGACTGTTATTAAGAGGCAGTGTAACCCGCTGCTTCCCTTACCCGGATGGTCACTGATAGACTTCGGTTCCTCCAGATAAGAGGGGAACTAGAAGGACTTTTTCCCCGATTTTGGAGTTAGTGACGGGTCCTGCAAGGTGGTTCTTTTCAAGGGACTAGATGTCCCATGTTCACGACCTCCTAACACTCAGCTATACACCAGAGAAAACCCAGGAAAATGGTTTATTTCCCTTGGGATACCATATATTTCCTGAATGATGATGTTGATGTTTTTATTTTTTAACTGTGTACGGAAAGGGTTTTTCTCATTACCGTAGTGATACAGTTCAAGACTGTTTTTAACTTGATGCTCTTTACCTTCAATACCTTGTGACATGTTGCCTTAATGACTTGTGATCTGTACATTCTCTCTTAGGTATTGTATTTATATAGTGTTTGTGTGTAGTAGTGAATGTTGTGTTTCTATTACACCTCTAAATCATGTGTTCCTGGGTTGAAGGTATAGATGTTTTTATCCATGTTCTGTGAAAACTAAACAAATGTGAGATTAACACATTTTTAAAGCACCTTATTAAAAATATGTTTTCTCTCTACCTTCAGCCATGTTTCTTCCTTTCTATTTCATTTTCACAATGAATGCCACTGTAGACTTAGTGAATATTATACTTTTTTAAAGTTTAAACAACTACAGGATTGAAATGTGATCGTTTTTTCTCACTTGCCTGTAGTTCTTGTGCATACAGTGGAGTGGATATTATAAGTCTGCACACCCGTATTGAAATGTTTAAATCAAGACACAATGTCAGATATTTTAAACTTTTAAAATACTTGTAACAATAATATTTAATTGAAAAACAAATTGATCATTTCTCAAAAATAACAAAGTAAAAACCGTCCAACCCTAAATCTTCTGATTTTACAAATCATTTTACAAATATTGTACAAGTCTTGTATTTATGTTATTTGCATTGGAAATTATTCCTATTAGCCCTAAATAAAACCTGTTCTTTCTAAAGGATTTTCTTGAAGGTTTCATGGTCGCATACTGCAGGGATAGAAATGGTACTCAAGGAGCTAACACATGATCTACAGGAAAGGTACAATGGATAAAGTTGGGGATATTAAAAATTAATAAAAGGGAATTCACAATATAATCAACATTTGAACTGAGGCAGGTGTAATTAGTAGCAACAAATAATACAAAAGCAATGGCATTGCTATATACATCTCTGGAAAAAATTAAGAGACCACTGCACCTTTTTCTTTAATTTCCCAAAAAGTTGAAGAGGTTTTGAGTGAGGAACAGAATGGTTAAAATTAAGTGACCGCAGCATATTGAACGCTCCTGTTCCTCACTCAAACCTTTTCTTTTTCAGTTTCAGTGTGATTACATGATGAATCATTTATATAACTTAGGCTATTGATCATGCAAACAACTAGGTGATGTACATGAATGGATGTCCTGTATCAACCATAACAGATTACACTACAAACTGTGTTCTTTCAAAAAACTACGAGTTTATGTCCTGTGTCAACATGAACAATTGACTGTACACTCTTAGTTAATGCATTTGTTAACGATTAGTAAAGGGTTATCCTTATTTACCATTTGTTAATGTCTTTTTCATCATTCTTTCAAGGTAGCTACTGCGTTTGTTAATGGTTGTACATGTACCCTTATCAGAAAATGTTACAAAAGTAGTATTATGGAAAAAAACAGTATTCTTGTGCAATTTCTTTCTTTGAATTAAATAATTCTCCTGCTTTTTTAAAGGTATTTAAAAGCATTTGTTAGGCTTAGTTACAACTTTATGACACCATTTGACAAACATTATGATTGTGACAAGTCCAAATTGGTCCACTGTAGTTTAGGACCAGAAAAAAATCCATGACACTGTTATAAAAACATTTGACAGTGTTATAACACTACATGACATACTTTATGACAAGTCCAAATTGTACAACTGTAGTAGAGGTCAAGGAATATAGTCACGATACAATTAAAATAGTCTCATGACAGCCAATGTCCAAACCAAGCACATATGACATTGGTATTTAATGCTAACACAAACTAAATAGTTTCTGCAAGTTTGACAATCAGGCCTGGTATGACATGTTTATGACAGGTTATGTTGCTGACTAACTGCGCCACAGTATGCATTAGCGGTTGCTCCATAGCCGACCGGAAGGCCCTGCAGCGGGTGGTGGAAATCGCCCAAAACATCACTGGTACCCAGCTCCCAGCCATCGTAGACCTCCAGCGCAAGCGGTGTCTGCACAGGGTGCGTGGCATCATCAGGGACCCTTCACATCCATGCCACAAACTGCCCTCCTTCCATCAAGCAGACACATCACTAACCATATCCACCCTTTGTACTACTGGACTCTGACACTGCCTTGCACATTCTGATATGGATGTTTGTTGTTGTTACAGGAACGTGTCTACCTAGGGAACCTCATTGCAGCTATTCCTGCATTTCAGTTGCACATGCTACTTTACTCCTTCAATTTCATTGTACTGTACTTGTTCAATTACAATGAAGTTGAATCTAATCTAATGTTGTCGTGGTTTATGTCAAGTTGTCATAACAACGACATTACCAGGTTAGGTTGACACAGTTAATGTCAAGTTGTCATAACAAAAACATTGCAAACAATGTCAACTTTGCATAAAAAATGACATAAGTGACTGATTAACACCTAATGACAATATTCATAAACATTCATAATGATGTCATATCATGGTAATGACAGTATCATCACAATGTCATGTCACTCTTATGCACAGCCCTTCAAGTAAAGTGTTACCGAAAATCCAATCATTTAACTCAAGTCAGAATCATTTGCTTGGAAGACCTGACGTCACGTCTTCACCTCGTTTTAATATATCCAATGATATGCTTTTTATATTTTCACTTCCCACTCTAACTTGAGTACAGCCAATTAGCTGTCATTCCCAGATTCAGCAATTAAATGATCATACAGTTAGCTTAACCATGGCCACTAAGTCTATCATTTGTTGAGCACATTTTGCAGACTGGTGCTGTCAGAACGTAGTGCAAAACAAATGAGGTTTACAAAGTTTCTTGCACTGAAGTCCAACGCAGTTACAATACTTGAGTTGCCAGTGACAGCCCTCGACAGAGGCACAAAAATTTACTGGTAAGTAGATAGATAGCTAGCTGGTAACGTAAGCGATTGCATGGCTAAACAGCTATATGATGGTCAAAATATATATGTGGTGTATTTACAATTTAAAAGGGAAATCAGCTGGTAGTCAGCTCACTGAATGTATAATGGATGTGAATAGGAACTACAAAACCATGATGTATATTCAGTGAATATAAAAAGTCTACACACCCCTGTTAAAATACCAGGTGTTTGTGATGTAAAAAAATTTGCCAAAGATAAATCGTGTCAGAACTTTTTCCACCATTAATGTGACCTATAACGTGAACAATTCAATTGAAAAACACACTGAAATCTTTGAGGGTGAAAACATTTATTTAAAAAACACAATAACCTGGTTGCAAAAGTATGTACACCATTCTACCATTCAACCAATACATAGCACCTTTTGATTTTATTACAGCTCTCAATCTTTTTTGGTAGGAGTCTATTAGCATGGCACATCTTGACATGGCAATATTTGTCCACTCTTCTTTGCAAAAGCACTTGAAATCTGTCAGATTGTGAGGACATCTCCTGTGCACAGCCCTCTTCAGATCACCCGACAGATGTTCAATTGGATTCAGGTCTGGGCTCTTGCTGGGCCATTCCAAAACATTTTGTGGATTTGGATGTGTGCTTTGGATTGTTGTCGTGCTGAAAGGTGAACTTCATCTTCAGCTTTGTAACAAACGCCTGACGGTTGTGTGCTAAAATTGCCTTGTATTTGGAACTGTTCAGAATTCTCTTCTCCCTGACTATGGCCCCGGTTTCAGCTGAAGAAATACAGCCCCAAAACATGATGCTGCCACCACCATGCTTCACTGTGTGTATGGTGTTCTTGGGGTGATGAGCAGTGTTGT
Source organism: Esox niger (assembly GCA_016801105.1). Taxonomy (NCBI): domain Eukaryota; kingdom Metazoa; phylum Chordata; class Actinopteri; order Esociformes; family Esocidae; genus Esox; species Esox niger. The sequence goes on from JACXGJ010001732.1 coordinate 16,423, forward strand.
TTTTGTGCCAAACATACCTTTTGGAATTATGGCCAAAAAGTTCAACCTTGGTTTCATCCAACCATAACACATTTTCCCACGTGCTTTTGGGAGACTTAATGTATGTTTTTGCCAACTTGAACTTCAGCTTGGCTTGGATGTTTTTCTTTGTAAGAAAATGCTTCCATCTTGCCACCCTTCCCCACAGCCCATTCATATGAAGAATACGGGAGATTGTTGTACATGTAGCACACAGCCTGTACTTGCCAGAAATTCCTGCAGCTCCTTTAATGTAGCTCTAGGCCTCTTGTAAGCATCCCTGACCAGTGAGTGACTTTAAATAATGGCAGGTTTGTAATGACTTCTATTTAACATGAGTTTGATTGTGATTGGTTAATATCACATCCCCAGTTATAAGAGGGTGTGCACACTTATGCAGCCAGGTTATTGTAAGGTTTTTATGTTTCTCCCTCGAGGATTTCAGTTTGTCTTTCATTTGAATGGTTCACATTATAGGTCACATTAAAAGTGGAAAGAGTTCTGACATGATTTATCTTTTTCTCCTTTTTTTACATCGCAAAACCCTGGCATTTTAAAAGGGGTGTGTAGACTTTCTATATCCACTGTAACGTTATCCCCACATCCATTCTGTTCATCAAGATCAATTTTCACCTAACTCAAGTGTAATAAAAATGGCTTTGTATATGCTTTAAGGCAATACATATACCATGGAATAATGTAAAGACTATGATTAAAGTGGAGGAATATCATCCCACCCAGTAATTTCAAAGATCGGAACGTCTCTCCAAAATGGATGTCGTGGCAAGGAAAAAACTATTCAGGAAGGTAACTAAAAGCCAATCAACAATCTTGAACGAGCTCCAGAAATGCATCCGTAAGAAATAATCTGCCTATATCTGGATAAAGGGGACAAAGAATATCTCTAAATATCAACATGTTCTGCCACAAGCCTTGCTGCCCTCTGCAAAGCTGAAGTTTAAGTAAAATTGTACCTTTCAACACAACATTAATGTGAAGCACACAGTCAAATCGACTAAGGAATTGCTTGTACGAATAAAGATCAGTGTCCTGGAATGGCATAGTCAGAACTGGGAACTCAATCCTATCTGACAATCTGTGGACTGGACTAAAGATGGCTGCACACTGAGGATCCTTTTGCAATTCTACTGAGCTTACACTGTTACAGAGCTCGTTTTCTACAAAGAAGTGTGTTATAGACCATAACACATATTCCCATGTACGTTTGGGAGACTTGATGTTTTTGCCAACTTCCGCTGGGCTTGGATGTTTTTCTTTTTAAGAAAAGCATTCCATCTTGTGTGTTAAATTGATATAGACCTATACAAACAGACGTCTGTAATCTGGCAAATTGTCCCTGATTATTCACAAAATATTAGATGTGGCGTGTACACTTTATAAGCAAGGCCTTGACCATTTTTTATAATTTTTCCAGAAACTATACTTCTTAGCTGATTAAAGAGACTGTTTAATGAAGTCTGGCACAAATTGTCTTTGGTTGCAGACTTTATATAAACCCAAGCTGCATTTTCAATAAGGGTGTTTAGACTTTTGACATCCAAAGTTTTCCTGAATCTGCTCTACTCTCTCTAAAGAACAACTCTACCTGGTAATGTCAGCTCTCTTTTTTTTTTCAGATAAAGGAACGAATCAAGAGTGGGAGGCATAATCTCACTGTTCCAAAAATACCTTTATTCTCCCTTGACCACACCCCCACTGGACCCTCTCCCAGCTGTGTATGACATCAGACGTCAGCTGTGAGTGCTATGTATTGTCAGGGGTCCCCAATGCGTGCAGCAGGAGGTGGGCTGATCTTGCTCAGTCTGACTCACCCCGGCTCTCTCTCCTCTATCTCTCCTCAATATCCGCGATGAAGCAATTTGCACTCTTGACCCAAAGACGTTGTGTTTGTGTGGTTGACCTTTAGTGACTCCTCCTATGTCAGATCTTGGTCCAAGGGGAAAAAGGTTCTTAAAAGCAACAGGCAGCAGTTCACTAGGAAACAATACTCACTAAGGGCACAAACATAAGTCATTTAGCAAACTTACAACATGGGCAAGTAGGTGTGCATATAGCCCTATGTATGCAAACATAGAATGGAAGGATATCACTGTGTGTAGTATAACATTTTTACTACATTTTTATTGCTACATTTTTCCAAAGGCTGTTCTGGGTAGAAATCAAAATCTTTCTTAAAGAGGTCTACGCAGAAAAAGAAAAGAGATATTGTGTAATGATTTGTTCCTGCTTGTACAATCAAATATGTTCAAATGGGCTCTTGATTGCTCATTTGAATCTATGCAGTTCAAGGAATAAGCCTCCATAAATATGCAAACATTCGTGTATCTTCAAAATTAGAGACTAATTTAGACTCTTTATGACTTTTATTTGTTCAGAAATACTAGGAATAAACATGGTGGTGGAGTTGCAATTTATGTGCAGTCATATTCCAGCCAAACAACCCAATATCTTAATGTTGAGTGAGTTAGATGCTCTGGGGGTCCATGTGGGTCATTTGAATGATTGGTTTACCACAGTGTCCACTGACAGAAGAGTGCATTTCTGTGTAATTCAATGTATGCAGCATGACGCACATTGTGGCACTACCAACAAGAACGTTAATTTATAAGTCTGGTACCACTTCATTACCTTGTATTGATTCTTGTTTTCCATCAATAACAATAAGCCACCAGGTGTAGACAACATTAATGTGAAACCATTAAGAAGTGTAGCAGACCATCCAGATATGCCATGTCTATAGCCAAAGTTTCACAATCAATTGTGTCTTCAGGCATGAAAGGAAGCTGAAGTTATTTCACTAACTCAACTAAGAACTTAAAATGGTAAAGCAACCTACTCTTGTAGAGTAACAGGGCGAAATACCAGTGTAATTAAGTCTCCCAAATATCTACATTATCAAATAATATACAGCTAAGATATCCATACATACCCTTCAAAACATGCCAACCAAGGGCCTGGGCTCCAAAACCAGAAGAACTGTCCTTTCAGGGAGAACTCATAGTAGCAGCACCACATTGTACAAGTGAACTGGGCATTATTTCTTATGGGGAGCACCTAGTGAGTAACTGTCCAGGTTGATATATGTGAGCTTTTGACCGGGTTGCCAGATTGGTCGACATTCTATGATTTCCTATGCCTCCTAGAGGCATATCTGTATGCAATCTTGCATTTCCTAGGCTACATCATGGCTGCAACTCTTGTGCGTACACTCTGCAAGGACTGATGTTGTCGCCTATGCACATGGGAAGGAATATAAGCTCAAACTTTTTTAATGTAAAATCAGAACAATTGTCATGAGACTATTGTGAGTTGGTCTTTGTACTTATACTCTGTCTTATTTTGATGGTTGTTCCTATGAATATACAATAATAAACCTGCAGTAATCAACTGCTATACCAATGCATCAAGAGTTTTTTCCTTAATAAATTGCAAACATTTTCCATCTTCCACAATCTCTTTTATAGAAGCTCACTACAATGCACTGAATACAAAGCCATGATCACAAGGAACTCTCCTCAATTACTCAAGCAAATTCTCAAGTAGCTTTAATAAACTCAATTCTCAAGTAGCTTTAATAAAAAGGATCTCCATGGCACATTAAATACTGTAGTGAGACAAACATATGCACATACATTCCCACACACCAATTATAGGTTAAGTTGTATTCTTCATTGTTGGTGTATCAATGTTTAGGTATTACATTAGCTATGTTTTGTCTGGACTTCATGAGAAGTAAGAGTAGCTACTGGAAATCCAAATGAGCGATGTGTTTTAAGCAATACATGATCAAAGGATATAATGTGCAGCATAGCATTCTATGGAATTCTAAGTACTCTGGTATTTGATAGTTAACTGCAGTATTTGTTGATGTGCAAAGAATGGATTTCTCTCATACCGTATTGAATGATCCACTTACATGATCATTTAATAATTTTGGTGAATTATCCCTTTAGTACAAATAATTGTTTCCCAGATGTGATTGTCTTTCTTGCCAACTCCTTGCGACAATAGAAATGATCAAGACAGAATAAACACATTTCTTGGACCAGGCTATAGAGAAGCACAGCATTGCTCCTGGTTTTGGAAAAGTGTATGTTTGGGTGTGCCTCAGTCGGACTCATCAGAACATGCCATACACTGTGTTCATGACCCAGGGGTGAACAGGAACATAATAAAAGTCCAGCTTCTGTCATCATACTATCCTCTATGGGAACAGACATTACCTCAGATTTCCATGTAGTGTGATTGCTCTACTTTGCAGCAGTGCAGAAAGATAAACAGCATACTTTCGCCACTGGTGTAATGCAGTTTCAGTGGACTCCCCCAACACACACACACACAAACAAAGGACGACGGACACATTCACAAATAACGGACGGATGATACAAATTGTGCGCTCATGTGAATCGTCTCTCATTCACCTTGTTTTGTCTCATTCACCTTGTTTTGTCTCATTTACCTTGTTTTATCTCATTCACAATGTTTTGTTTCATTCACCATGTTTTGTCTCATACCCCTAGTTGTTAATTTGCCAATGCTGCAGTGATCTTTTGTGTTCTGATGACTGTAACGAAAGGTTGTTTGTTTAGAAGCTGTAAGCTAAACACTTCTATGTTTAACATTTTGTCACAGAGAGAGAGAGAGAAAGAGGGAGATAGAGGGAAACGGAGAGAGCACTGATGCATGCCATTTCAAATTGTTCAAAACAAAATGCAACAATTGGGCTGTTTAATAGCAATAATACAATTCCACTTGTAATGAAAGCCGCCCTTTGACACAGTTACAATAGTCTTTAACTCAGACTAACACACACTTGTGACATTAGGTATATTGTGAGCAGAACAGCCTTTTGGAAACAACAGTTTTCATTCACTGACAGTTAGGTGACTTTATGGTTTATTTTCACTGTTCCACCATCCTTGTTCCTGTCTGCTATGGTCTATGAGACCACACGGCTCCCAGAAAGATAATGGGTAATACGATCAGTCCAGGTGACAATTTTACAACCCCTAATTTATTCTCCATTCTAACTGCCAGTCTTCCCATCTCCATGTAGTTTTTCTTTTATGATATTGCTTTTTTCTCCTTGTGTTTTCATGTAAAAATAGTTTTGCTTCCCTTCGTCCTTGCCAGGCAGGCATGTCTCCTGTATCCTTGGGACTCCCTTAGCTATGTGTCTTAACTGAAAACCCTGGCTAATGATAAATGGGCTTCACTTTCAAATGGCTCATTTAGCAGAAATGCTATCATTCTGGCTGTTACTTCTAGTCTTTACATATTACTGTGCAGTAAGTAGTGTTGATGAGGAGGGATGCATTAAGGAGCCCAGAGCAACGAGCTGCATGCAGCTGGATCCTAATTGGAAAATCTATCATGAGTGAATGTGAGGTAACACATGCACAAGCACACACTGAAGCATTCACACACAATCACACTCGCACTCAAGCAAGCACACACATACGCACACTCACATATTCAAGCCTGCACACACACACACACACACACACACACACACACACACACACACACACACACACACACACACACATATAATCAAAAGTGACATTGAAGATTTGGCTGCCAGATGTCTAGTACTCTTCATCCTTTGGGACTAAACCCATCCACACACATAGAAGATTTTAACCAGCAGTGATGGATGGGTGAATAAAAGGTGAAGGGGATTCTGGGAAGAATTGATAAATCTAGGATCAAACCCTGTAATTTATTATGATCTAAATAGATAAACTAATCCAACATCAGCCCTCTCACTCTGGGACACTTCATGCTTAAGTAAATCCCAGATGTTAGTCAAAAGACAAGAAAAATTAATGTGTTCATCTCTAAATTTACAAAAAGGAAAATATGCAATATGTAAAATGGAAACTCACATGATGAAGATTTTATTGGATCAAGTCAATATCAAACAACACTCAAAAGTAGACCCATCAACGTTTTCAACAGTATTTCCAACTATAAGATGTTTAGAGGAAAAAGGCAACCGACAGCCAGCTTTGGGTTTACTATTCTAACTTTAATGCGGAGAGACAAGGCCTAGCAGAAGCAGCATGACCACAGAGTTAATGCAATTATGATAACCAGGCAGGCAGAAACACCGCGGCCAGCACAACACTGGGTTCTTTGATCTGGCAGTCTCACTATTTAAATCGCAAATACACCTACATGCGAGCACACAAACACACAGTTCCAATTTTAATCTTAGCCCTCCCCCTCCCTCCATCTGTCTGTCCTTCTGAGAGCGAAGTCTGCCTTAATGTCAACTGGTATGCACACACCTTCCTTTCCCTAATCAAAGGTGAGCTGTAGTGTTTCTTGTTTCAGGAGGCTACTGGAGGCCAACGTTTCCATCGATCACCGGCGTGTTTCTACAATGTGAAAGCTTAAACTCGATGTAGCGGACCTTCCTTTCTGCCTTGCGAAGAAAACATGTCCACAAGGATTTTGGTATTGCGGTGAATCGCTAGTATCCTCCCGCCAAGCAAGCCGCACTCAGAAACGCTTTCAGAAATGCAGCCAGTGCATCCCTGGCGGGTCGGCGGCTTCATTAACCTGTAGCCCGCTGTCCCTGTGGCGCAGCGGAGTGGAACGGAGACCTCCGCTGGGACCGGCTGCTGTCATAACAGCTGCTGACGACCATCCCTGGCCTGACCACGACGTCAAGGACTCGGAGACTCCGACGGGCAGCGAGTGCCTGTCACACTCGTGAGAGATGATGCCCCGGTGCCCCTTTAGAGGACGGGAGGGCAAGGGCGAATGTGTGTGGAGGGAGGGGGGTAAAAAGAGATAAGGAAAATGGAATAGAGAGAAACGAGGAACAACAGTAAGAAATACATTCAGAATGAATGATAGTGAGTGAGAGAGATGAAGGATGTAGAATGATGAGGTAGCATGCTGTCTGGATATTTATTTGTGTTATTTCTCTCTCCTTGCCTTAACACAGATTTTACAATTATTTTGTTGGGGATGCAAGTGGACCTTGTATGTCTAGCTTCCTGCCAGGGGTGGTTCTAGGCGTATGCAAGTGGACAGGGATCAGCATGGACACCCTGACTGGCCTGTGGCTACGCAGCCCCATACACAATAAGCACCTTTCTATCAGTACCAGCATTAACCTTTTCAGCAATTTTAGCTGCAGTAGATCATCTGTTGGATCAGACCACATGGGCCAGCCTTCGCTCTCTACGTCCATCAACGAGCCTTGCCCACCCATGACCCTGTCATTGGTTAACCACTTTTCCTTCCTTGGACCACTTTTAATAGGTACTGACCACTGCAGACCGGCAACACCCCACAAGGGCTGCAGTTTTAGAGATGCACTGACCCAGTCGTATAGCCATCAAAATTTGTCCGTTGTCACAGTTGCTCAGGTCCTTACGGTTGCCCATTTGTTCTGATTCTAACACATCAACTTTGAGGACAGAACGTTCACTTGCTGCCTATTAAAGCCTGATTTATGCATCTGCGGATCTGCGTTGTTAATGTAATGTGCGGGTGTACGCAGACGTGCTCAGCATTAATAGTTGTGCCGCCTTGTTGTGTAGATAGTCATTACACTTCTTAGCACTAGGCGGCGATGTCGCGCAACATTTTGGTTTGTTCGCTTCAGAAGAAGTCACTGTAGAGTTGGCCAACAATATAATAGGTAGCTAGATCAGGGAAGACGGTTTCTGGAATGGCCATTTGAGGTTACTAGTAAAATTAGGAAGAATGAAAAAGAAAAGAAGCTTGGCACTTGCTTTGTTTGCTTGTAGAGCAGGAAATATCTGTGTTGCTGGTAAACAATATAGCTATCTTGCTAGAATACAGTGTGCTTTTTCAACCGATGCTCAAGCTGGATAAAGAGGTGTATTTAAACTATTTTCGCATGTCAGCTAATCATTTTAATGATTTTCTGCATCGTTTGAAACCCTTTATTACACATCAAGCCACCCACTTCATGCAATCCTGCTTCAGGGGGCAGTTGCGGTCCCTCCACCTGCAAACCTTTTTGGGATAGGAGTCACCATTCCAACGTCATCGTTGGAGATGCTGCTTTTTCATTGCATGTAAATCTGATGAAGCCCTTTCAAATTAAGCAATTGTTTTATAATGAGGGTTATATGCAGATAATATTAGATTAATAATAACTTTTGGGTTATAAACCTAATACTTGTAAATGTTCTGCCTTCTATTTGCTTCCATTGCACATTTAGAATTGCCATATGGAATCCATTTGCATCAATACCACATATATACATACCACTTGTACAGGCATAGACTTAATACTTGTAAATAGTTTGACTTCCTCTATTTGCACAAACTGCATTTCTTTGTACTGTACTTGTTCAATGACAATAGATTCAAATTTGTCATTGAACAGAACAAGTGCAGTACAATGCAGTCAGTGGGTTTTTATTGTTATTTTAAATATATTCTGCTTTACCAGGTGCAAGTCTGGACAAAAGCAAGAGGATCTACAACTATGAACATTCCCGTGCCAGTCGTGTGATTGAGAACTCATTTGGTATGGTGGTCACAAGGTGGAGAATTCTAGGCAGACTGTTGAAATTCCTCCCAGACAAATGTATGTATATTGTGAAGGCCTGTGCTGCACTGCACAACTATCTGGCCTATACAGACACTGCCAACACACCTGCAACAAAGTATATACCACCTAATTTCACAGACTCTGTTTTGAACAATGGCAAGGCACAGCCAGGGAGTGGAGCACAGGTCCCAGAGGGAGGCACCTTGGCTGATGCAGGGAGAGACTCTCGGGCTGCTGTTGGTGTCCGCAATGACTTGCCATAGCAGGATATGTTGCTGAGGGCTGGCCTACTGAATTATTGACATACACATTTAAAGAAAACCTCTTTATTTTGTTAAATATTTGTATGTACATTTATAAGTGGAACAAAGTATTGCCAACAGTGCAAAGAGCAAAATGCTGAGATAGTGCACTCAAGTATTTTGTTTAAACGTGCACTTTTCCTGCATTTTAAACCAAAGGATTTAAATAAAATTAAACAATACTGAATCAAATAACTCAAAAGGTCAACATCCATGAAGTGTGCAAATTATTTTCACTCAAATCACAAAAAAAGTTATTTAGTCACTTTAGAAAAAGATTACTTTAGCCACATCGGGTTGTGTATTCAAACAGTGTCTTCAGCACTTTGTCCATCTCAAATAAAAGCTGATGGATTTTGAACTTGGTTAAACCATTTCTGTTGTGGTTGTTCACAGATCACGTTACCAATGGTGTGACAAAATCTTGCAATATCGTCTTCAAACTCTGAAATGAGCATGGCAGGTCTCCCTCCCCTCTTTTCTGTGCTGATCCAGAAGGTTAAGTTGAGCTGTCAGGTCATCTTTCTTCCTAATTTTCTTTGTGCTCTCTAGGAAAATGAAGAGTTGTCAAGGCAGGATGTACCGGGAGAGACACTCCTAGGTTGCTTTTGGTGGACAGGTCTTTGGTAATTAGATGTGGCAGGTTCTAATGATGGTCTGTTCTCACCCTCTGGGTCAACTGATGCTGCTGATGAAGTTAAATTGGAGTCCAGGTCAGTTTCAGGTGACTGGAGGATTGATGCACTGCTGCTGTATTCTATCTACAATGACAACATACAGTGGGGCAAAAAAGTTTTTAGTCAGCCACCAATTGTGCAAGTTCACCCACTTAAAAATATGTGAGAGGCCTGTAATTATCATCATAGGCACACTTCAACTATGAGAGACAAAATTAGAAGAACAAAAAACTCCAGAATCCAGAAAATCACATTGTAGGATTTTTTATGAATTTATTGGAAAATTATGGTGGAAAATAAGTATTTGGTCAATAACAAAAGTTAATCTCTATACTTTGTTATATACCCTTTGTTGGCAATGACAGAGGTCATACGTTTTCTGTAAGTCTTCACAAGGTTTTCACACACTGTTGCTGGTATTTTTGCCCATTCCTCCATGCAGATCTCCTCTAGAGCAGTGATGTTTTGGGGCTGTCGCTGGGCAACAAAGACTTTCAACTCCTTCCAAAGATTTTCTATGGCGTTGAGATCTGGTGACTGGCTAGGCTACTCCAGGACCTTGAAATGCTACTTACGAAGCCACTCCTTCGTTGCCCGGGCGGTGTGTTTGGGATCATTGTCATGCTGAAAAACCCAGCCACGTTTCATCTTCAATGCTCTTGCTGATGGAAGGAGGTTTTCACTCAAAATCTCACGATACATGGCCCCATTAATTCTTTCCTTTACACAGATCAGTCATCCTGGTCCCTTTGCATAAAAACAGCCCCAAAGTATGATGTTTCCACCCCCGATGCTTCACAGTATGTATGGTGTTCTTTGGATGCAACTCAGCATTCTTTCTCCTCCAAACACGACGAGTTGAGTTTTTACCAAAAAGTTCTATTTTGGTTTCATCTGACCATATGACATTCTCCCTATCCTCTTCTGGATCATACAAATGCTCTCTAGCAAACCTCAGACGGGCCTGGACGTGTCCCCCTGGCTTAAGCAGGGGGACACGTCTGGCACTGCAGGATTCGAGTCCCTGGCGGCGTAGTGTGTTACTGATGGTAGCCTTTGTTACTTTGGTCCCAGCTATCTGCAGGTCATTCACTAGGTCCCCCCGTGTGGTTCTGGGATTTTTGCTCACCATTCTTGTGATCATTTTTACCCCGGGTGAGATCTTGCGTGGAGCCCCGGATCGAGGGAGATTATCAGTGGTCTTGTATGTCTTCCATTTTCTTATAATTGCCCCCACAGTTGATTTCTTCACACCAAGCTGCTTACCTATTGCAGATTCAGTCTTCCCAGCCTGGTGCAGGTCTAAAATTTTGTTTCTGGTGTTCTTTGGCAGCTCTTTGGTCTTGGCCATAGTGGAGTTTGGAGGTGACTGTTTGAGGTTGTGGACAGGTGTCGTATATACTGATAACAAGTTCAAACAGGTGCCATTAATACAGGTAACGAGTGCAGGACAGATGAGCCTCTTAAAGAAGAAGTTACAGGTCTGTGAGAGCCAGAAATCTTGCTTGTTTGTAGGTGGCCAAATACTTGTTTTACCGAGGAATTTACCAATAAATTCATTAAAAATCCTACAATGTGATTGTCTGGATTTCTTTTTCTCATTTTGTCTCTCATAGTTGAAATGTACCTATGATGAAAATTACAGGCCTCTCTCATCTTTTTAAGTGAGAGAACTTGCACAATTGATGGCTGACTAAAAACTTTTTTGCCCCACTGTATTTCACTATACAGGGTTTCTTAACCTGAAGGGGGGAGAGCAGCATAACATACGCTTGCAGTGCATGACTACTTAGAATAAACTGGCATATGCCTGCTTTCAAGTAATATTAAATGTACACCATATCACTGTTGTTGTATAAAAGTAATATTTTTATTTGTTCATTATCTCCATCTCTTCTTTCTGCTGTCTCCTATCCTCTGTTCCACTATGGCCTACACTCTCCTTTTCCATGTCCCCTGTTGGCTCTCTGTACCATTCTGTCCCTCACTACCAAGACTCTTGTCTCTTCTCTGCTTACTAAAGTAAAATAAACAAATACACTAAGTATACCTTTAAGAGATGGTAATAATCATGTTCTCTTAATAAGGTTATACAGGTTCATGTAAATACAGGCGCTGGTCATAGAATGTAATCACTTGCATAATGTATACAGTCATTCCACACAGACTGATATATTTCAAGTGTTCATTCCTTTTCATTTTGATGATTATAACTGACAACTAATGAAAACCCCAAAATCAGTATCTCAGAAAATTTGAATGTTACTTAACAAATGTTGGCCAACTGAAAAGTATGAACATGAAAAGTATGAGCATGTACAGAACTCAGTACTTAGTTGGGGCCCCTTTTGCCTGAATTACTGCATCAATGCAGCATGGCATGGAGTCGATCAGTCTGTGGCACTGTTCAGGTGTTATGAGAGCCCAGGCTGCTCTGATAGTGGCCATCAGCTCTTCTGCATTGTTGGGTCTGGTGTATCGCATCTTCCTCTTTACAATACCCCATAGATTTTCTGTAGGGTTAAGGTCAGGTGAGTTTGCTGGCCAATTAAGAACAGGGATACCATGGTCCTTAAACCAGGTACTGGTAGCTTTGGCACTGTGTGCAGGTGCCAAGTCCTGTTGGAAAATGAAATCTGCATCTCCATAAAGTTGGTCAGCAGCAGGAAGCATGAAGTGCCCTAAAACTTCCTGGTAGACGGCTACGTTGACCTTGGACCTCAGAAAACACAGTGGACCAACACCAGCAGATGACATGGCACCCCGAACCATCATTGACTGTGGAAACTTTACACTGGACTTCAAGCAACGTGGATTCTGTGCCTCTCCTCTCTTCCTCCAGACTCTGGGACCTTGACTCTGGGAAATTTACTTTCATCAGAGAACATAACTTTGAACCACTCAGCAGCAGTCCAGTCCTTTTTGTCTTCAGTCCAGGCGAAACGCTCCTGGCGCTGTGTCTTGTTCAAGAGTGGCTTGAAAGGAATGCGACAGCTGAAACCCATGTCTTGCATATGACTGTGCGTGGTGGTTCTTGAAGCACTGACTCCAGCTGCAGTCCACTCTTTATGAATCTCCCCCACATTTCTTAATGGGTTTTGTTTCACAATCCTCTCCACGGTTATCCCTATTGCTTGTACACTTTTTTATACCACATCTTTTTCTTCCCTTCGCCTCTCTATTAATGTGCTTGGACACAGAGCTCTGTGAACAGCTGGCCTCTTTAGCGATGACCTTTTGTGTCTTGCCTTCCTTGTGCACGGTATCAATGGTTGTCTTTTGGACAGCTGTCAAGTCAGCAGTCTTCCCCATGATTGTGTAGCCTACAGAACTAGACTGAGAGACCATTTATAGGCCTTTGCAGGTGTTTTGAATTAATTAGCTGATTAAAGTGGGGCACCAGGTGTCTTCAATATTGAACCTTTTCACAATATTCAAATTTTCTGAGATACTGATTTTGGGGTTTTCATTAGTGATCAGTTATACTCATCAAAATTAAAAGGAATGAACACTTGAAATATATCAGTCTGTGTGGAATGACTGTATTCATTATACAAGTATCACTTTTTGAATGGAATTACTGAAATGAATCATCTTTTTGATGATGTTCTAATTATGTGACCAGCACCAGTACATAATTTCATTAAACTTTAAAAGTTAAGTTGCCTGACACTTCTCCTTGCTCCCCTTTTCACTTTCGGCTACACTATTTACTCATCTGAAGAAAAATCACGTCGACATTTACTTTGCATTTAATGTTGGATGAACAACTAGTTAGCATGGCAAAATAGTACTATTAGTGTTAGCTAGCCAAACCTGCTTTACATAAAATGTTTGTGTCTACAGATAATATTGCTGCCACAGTTGTGATAGCTAAATCTAAATATAAGTACATTTAACTGAGAAGTCAGCTAATTAACGCAGCAATGCAAACAACGACTGGAAACATGAACGCAACAAAATCACTGGAGTTCACACTTCTAATACTTGCAGTTTAGGATGCAGTTTAGTTTCTCCGACAATGTGATTAAACATTTCATTTACTTCAAGTCCATAGGGATAACACCTGAATTGAGAAAAAAAACAATACAATACAATTTTTAATATATTTACTGGCTAGTTAGCCATGTTTGTAGAAGTAATCAACACCGAATTAGCAAATTTGAAAAATGGAACTTGTTTGTGTCCTTGCCAAAATTGGAGTTTGTTTTACTGAGATTTGTGCCCAGACTGCCTAGAAAACACTAAATTAAACAGAGGTACTTCTTTCCCTCCTGCCGCTACACTTTTATTCTTCTATTTCTTCATTATTCTTACATATTTGTCCCTCATCAGCTTCCACCCTTTCTGACAAGTTGCAGACTCTTCGGACCAAATTTCTCCTATTCTATTAAAAGTTCCTCAATTTGAGTCATGCCTCCAGACTCCAGACATTGTTGCTCTGTCTTTGTTGATACAGGAAGTCAAATTTGGCCAGAATTCCGTACTCTGTGTATAAACCTCTTTCCGTCATCCAACCAATCATCATTTGTGCGGCTCTGCGTTTCAACTACGCGTAGCTATGCGTAGCTACGCGCTTTTAGATTACTGAGCTGATGCACGTAGCCTACGCGGCCTGCCTGTCCGGACCCGTGCAGCTCTCTGCATTGTCCGTGGATCCAATGCAAACGTGTTTCACATTGAAGCATAAATCAGCCTTAATATGTCCCACCCACTCACAGGTGCCTTGATAACGAGGTTATTCACTTCACTTGACAGTGGTCATAATGTATTGGCTGATCGGTGTACATCCAAATAGGTTATCTTACCGGTCCTGCTGTATTCTTTTTACCTGACGTTACCCTGATGAAAACATTTGCTGGAAGGCAAATGGCAAATGCACTCACCCTACAATTTATTGTTTCTGCAGTATGAATATACAGTCCTAATTAATAATTGTATAACTTATCTGCAAATGCCAAATGAACAGCTCCTTTTACAAATGTAATTTGGTTTCCTACGTCCACCAAAACGTGCCATTCAAATTGAGCCATTTGTATGTGAACAACTCATCACTAAAATACAGTAGCTATGTGAGCTTCATAAATCCTTCTGGCTGGCTCTGTTCCAAAACCTCCTCCCCTGGGTCTTTTGGGAAATAGTGATTCAGTATATGTACTATAGCATGTTTAGATTATCTCAATGAAACTGCTCACAACTCCAAAGTCCTGCTTGTAGCAAATGTGTCGTTTGTCCTCTTTGTCCACTTTTGGATTGCGCACAGATATTCAAAAACATGTTGGACTATTTGAAGGCACATTTTGATCTGATTTAAATTTGTTGTAATAATTGTCAACTGAGAAAACCCTAAGAACAGCACATGATTAGCACCAAGCACAGAATTTAAAGCATGGTGCTCAAGACCTACATGACATTACTCTACATTCATATACTCCAACAATTCTGTACCATTGTCCTCATCTTTTATTCCTCCCTTCACTGTGTCTGAATTGATGCGGTTCTCCCCTATGCTCCGCATAGTGTATATACTGTAAGCTAGTACAAAGTGAGCTAGGCTTGACCAGATGGATCCTTTCAGTCGCATACGTCCTTTGTCACAGCAAGAGAGAATAGAAGATAGGTTAATATAAGCTAGAGAAAGGTAACTGCCACAAGAGATCTGCCAACAATGAAATTGTTTGTCACCATTAGGTTACATCACCTTTAGGTTATATCACAGTGCAGACCTGTCTCTGCTCACATGGCCTCCCTACTGGGAGAGCAGTGAGAAACACAGGGGCTTACCTGGGATGTAAAGTGTATAAAGGCTCCAATATAAATCTGAAATGTATTTTCTTAACAACAAATCTCTCTGTAAGCCACTGTTGTTGTCATCTCAGCTGTCCCTGAGGGGCTGTAAGACCTCAATGGGACCTCAGTGAGATGTCCTTGTTAAATAAAGGTTAATTTGAAGGTTATTCTCCAAAGGGCCCAGTGAAAGTAAAAGACCCAGGGTTGAAATGAAGCTATCATTCGGAGAGGGACCCGTTTAACTATAGACTGTTTATGGAGATTGTGTTCAAGGTAAATGCTGCTTAATCGAAAAAGACCTTGACGTTTTATGTACAACGTGGCACTGAACTTTAGCAATACAAATTGAATTGAACCCTAAATCATCTGGTCTCAGGCAAGTTTTTTTAGATCACAAGCATAATTCACTTAAATATGTTCCTATCGCACACATTAAAAACAAGGGCTAACCCAGTACAGTCAAATATAGGCTCTCTAATCTTTCAAAACCTTTGCAACCGTTTAATCATCAACAATAACAAAACCAACCATTGCCAAGACAGAAATAAATTTCAGCATGACCCATTTAAAAGATGACAGTAGTGAACATTATAAAACAGTGTAATTGCCTCCCAAATGCCCCCCTATTCTTTATATATTGTTCTCCTTTAAGACTGTACTATATAGGGAATAGTGTGTGGTTTGGGATACAGATTTCTAGAAGAGGCCGTGCTGTTCCTGCCCTCTCAGCTCTCTCAGACATAATACTCTCCAGCTGAGAGGAAATAGGGCCTTTCCTCCGCTGAGAGAGAGGTGGGAAAGCTGTGTGTGCACGTGTGTGTGTGTGTGTGTGTGTGTGTGTGTGTGTGTGTGTTCCTCCGAACGAGGTGGAAAAGCTACCTCACATTCCTCCTTAGGACTACTATGAATCATCCACCATCATCATCCGCAACATCATCTGACCTCAGCACTGTACTGTAGCTTTCTATAAATACTGCATGATGACTAGAAGCATTCTGGTTATGGTGGGAAGGATCTGAAATGCTAACACATGCAATGAGAAGTTCTATCACTCGGAACATGCACAGAATACCCATAGCTTTTCTGTGACTATCTGAATGCTGTTCTGAATGATGACTAGCAGGAGTGCTATACATAATTATGTGAAGCCGAGCGGCTTTGCCCCTCTGTAATGTAACTGACAGGGCTATTCAACAACAGTTATGTAAGCAGTTATAAACAATACACCGATCAGCCGTAACATTATGGCCACTGACAGGTGAAGTGAATAACACTGATAATCTTGTTATCATGGCACCTGTCAATAGGTGGGATATATCGGGCAGCAAGAGAACATTCTCTCCTCAAGGTTGATGCATTAGAATCAGGACAAATGGGCAAGTGTAAGGATCTGAGCAACTTTGAAAAGGGCCAAATTGGGATCGCTTCAGCCTTCGTGGGGTGTTCCCGTTCTGCAGTGGTCAGTACGTATCAAAAGTGGTCCAAGGCAACAGGGTCATGGGGCTTATTGATGCACATGGGGAGCGAAGGCTGGCCAGAATGGTCTGATCCAAAAGACAAGCTACTGTAGCTCAAAGAGCTGAAAAGAACACATGGCAACAGGATAAGAGTGATGCTTTGGACAATGTTCTACTGGGAAACCTTGGGTCCTGCCATTCATGTGGATTTTACTTTGACATGTACCACCTGCCTAAGCATTGCTGCAGACCATGTGCATCCTTTCATGGAAACAGTATTCCCTGACCTCTTTGAGCAGGATGCGCCCTGCCACAAAGCAAAAATGGTTCAGGAATGGTTTGAGGAACACAACAGCAAGTTCAAGGTGTTGATTTGGCCTCCAAATACCCCAGATCTCAATCCAATTGAGCATCTGTGGGATGTGCTGGACAAACGGGTCCAATCCATGGAGGCCCCACCTCGCAACTTGAAGGACGTGACGGTTCTGCTGCTAACGTCTTGGTGCCAGATACCACAGCACACCTTCAGAGGTCTAGGGGAGTCCATGCCACGATAGGTCAGGGCTGTTTTGGCGGCAAATGGGGGACCTGCAAAATATTAGGCAGGTGGTCATATTTTCATAGCTGATCGGTGTATATGATAGGTAGCATGTAAACACTTTTGATTAAATAGGTGTATTGTCTTATCTGGCACTTATATGTGCCTATCCTTTTTAGTAGTTTTTCATTGGTTTCAGCAGTTAATGTTAATTTGGTAATACAACAGCATTGCATTTAGGTGAGAAAAGCTGTGACAGATTCCTCCATACAGTCCTTTGTCCTTGCTCACATAGGTTTTCAATTGGATTTTGATCATGGTACTATGATGGCTATTGCAAAAGCTTGATCATATTTGTAGTGAACTGTTTTTATGTGGATTTGGTTGAATGCTTTGGATCGTTTCCCTGTCGGAAGATCCAGCGATGACCCATTCAAAATCTCCTGGTACTTAATGGAATACATGTTGCCATGTATCCTAACAAGGTTCACAGGGTCTTTGGAGGTAAACAAAAGATCCATAACCTCACAAATCCACCACAATACTTCACAGTGAGATTTTGGTTGTTTTCTGCATGACCTTGGCTCTCTATAGGACAAACCTATCGCTGATATTTGTTGACAAAAACATTTTAGTCTCATTGTGCCAAAGAACCTGGTTCCAATGAAATATCCAGTGATATATTGTCAACTCCAGGCACTGTTTGTGATCTTGTGAGTAGAGCCTTTTTTTGGCCCCCCTTCCATATAAAGTGGCATGTCATTCTTGTTTTGGAGGCTTGGTAATCCCAAGATGTTTCCAACTACTGCATCTCTCCAACTGCTGCTCTTCAATATTTGTTTCCACTTCAACCATCCTTCTCATTATGCTTATGTGCAAATTACACTTGTTTCCAGGCAGTTTTATCAATCGTCCAGTTGTTTTACATTTCTCATTTACCACCCTAATAGCGTAGATGGGTACTTTCAGCTCAACCACCTTTGGCTAACTTCCTTAGTGTGTTCTCTGGCATTTTCCATGTTGATGGATGACTAAGGGACTTCTGTGTCACCTCATATTTATAGCCCAATGAAACATGATGTTATAAGTGACCAGTTGAGAGTTCTTGAATGACCAAAAACGAAACACTGCCACTAAGCAGTATAACCTCATATCAACAGTAAGGCTTGGAGGTGGTATCGTTATGGTTTAGGGCTGCTTTTCTGCTTCAGGGCCTAGCCAACTTGCAAGTCAACCACAAACCAGATATCTTCTGAGAAGAATAAAAGACAATTTCTTAAAAGGCTGAAGCTGAACCAAACCTAGATCACACTACAGGACAATAATCCAAAATACACAAGCAAAGCAAAAATGAAATGGCTCAAAAAGAAGAAATGCAGGGTTCTGGGATGGCCAAGCCACGGCCTTGATCTCAATCCTATTGAAATGCTACGTAATGATTTAAGGCAAACTGCACATCCTTCACAACAGTTATATATAGAATTGTGGTAATAAATTCCTCCCAATTAATGTAAGAGATTGTTTGACAGTTACAAGAAAGGAAGTTAACTCAGCCAAAAGAGACAACACTAGCTTGGTGACAGTTTTTATATTTTCTGTTCAATAAATAATGCAATCTGTAGAACTAGGTTACCTTTTGCTGTGAGTAGTGTTGATGTGAAGATTACATTTCTAATACATCCAAATGTGTAAAAATACAACTTTTCTGAGGGTGTACTTTTTCACGTTAATGTATAGCACTGTAGTTTTACTTCAAATAACTCACTGTAAAGAAAGTCTGACATTGATACTATTAGATATACAATTGTGCTCATAAATTTGCATACCCTGGCAGAAATAGTGTAATTTTGGCATTGATTGAAAATATGGCTGTTTATGCCAAAAAAAAACTATTTTATTTAAGGATAGTGATCATATGAAGCCATGTGTTATCATGTAGCTGTTTGGCTCCTTTTTAAATCAATGATAACAGAAATGGCCCTGATCAAAAGTTTACATACCCTTGAGTGCTTGGCCTTGTTACAGACACACAGGATGACACACACACAGGTGAAAATGGCAATTAAAGGTATATTTCCCACACGTGTGGCTTTTTAATGAGTTCATCTCTCACGTGGATGCATTGAGCAGGCTTGATACTGAGCCCTGGGGAGTAGAAAAGAACTGTAAAAAAACTTGCGTAACAATGTAATGGAAATGTATAAAGATGGAAAAGAATATAAAAAGATGGACTTTCCAACACTACAATGACCCTAAGCACAAGGCCAAGTGGTTACAGCAGAAAAAGGTGAAGGTTCTGGAGTGGCCATCACAGTCTCTTGAACTTAATATCATCAAGCAACCCTGGGGAGATCTCAAACGTGCGGTTCATGCAAGATGACCGAAGACTGCATTATCTGGAGGCATTTTGCCAATATGAATGGGCAGCTATACCACCTGCAAGAATTCAGGTCCTCGTAGACTAAGGGTATGCAGACATTTGAACCGTCAGTTCATTTTTTTTTGTTGCCATGTTTCGTTTTATGATTGTGCCATTCTGTTATAACCTACAGTTGAATGTGAAAGAAATGAAAGACATGTGTTTTGCCTGCTCAGTCATATTTTCTTTACAAATGCTACATGTATTAGCAATTCTCTAAGGAAATGCAAACTTTTTAACACGACTTTATGGATTAGTTTCTGTCTTATTAAAGACATTTCACAGGTTTTAAACAATGTCTATATTTACCATAATTTCTGAGAATTTCTATTTACTCAGTAAAAAATATTCTGTCAAAAACGTTTGCTATATGTTAGCAAACAGAACCACCCCCCGTAGATCCTCTGTGGTGAGGTATAGACAATTTAAATCCACATCCAGATCTCTTCTACAGGGGCTAGTTGCTATTTTCCACTATAGACACACCTTGATTTATATCTAATCCATTCTCACTATAGCTCTCACTGCTTTGAGAAATAGACTTCCAGTCTGCCTCCTCCCTGTGGGAGGTTTAATGTGTTAAAACTGAACCCAACCTGCCTGGGTAGCTAAGAACAAATAGGTAAACCGTAGTCATTTATACCGATAGCTGCAAGGCCTAGTTTTAAAATGCAACTCAAGCCTTTTCTGCCCCCCCACCCCTCATATTCATCTGAAGTTGTGACTTTTGAAAAGGGTGCTCTGCAGGCAAGTGCTTAGGTAACACAAAAGAATCTTCTGGTAGTGTATTAAACTTTCAGAAATAAGAAAGCGGGAGGCAGAAAGTAGGTGTCAGGCAATATTCTAGGCATGCTTCGCCAGGCTTTTAAACAGTTTTCCTGTCCTTGTGTTTATTTGAAGGATTTTGCTGCTACATTCCCGAAAAAAATCACACACATACACACACACATGCACACGCACACATTCATATGCACAAACATTCACAGTACTTTATATAAACTATTTATCCATTCCAATTGGTCAGAATTATAAAAGAGCCATTCAAAACCAGATGGGAGGGATTGAAATGGGGGCCTCTCTCTCTTCTGTTTTCTTCTGTTTTGTTTTTGAATGTCCACTTTTTCAGCATTGTTTAATTTGTCTATGAGAAAAGAAAACACGGAATACGATCACATATTTTTGTGCACTCTTATCTGTTGTTCTTCCTTCTTTATGTGCCCATGAAAATGTTTGGGAACATTTTGTTTGTAGGCATTTCACTACAAGATAATTGATTTAAATCACACATTTAAAATGTGTTTGTTGTTTTAATCACCAAATCCCAACATCTTTATACATTTAGATCTTTTGAAAGCAAATTCTTCCATTTGCAAAAAAAACTGCAATAGGCTACAGAACTATACATAACCGAACATTAGGTGTTATACTTGAACTACTTCTAGAAATAGGATGAATATCAAATCCATAATTCTAATTCCATTTTTGATCAAAGTTTGACAACTGATTTTACAGAAAGGGACAGTATTGTATAGTGCTTAATATATGTGTTGTATTTTAAAGTACTTACTGTATGTTTTGTATAACTCTTGTAGTTACTGTACATCTTGTGCTAGTCCTTTGTACTATATTTCAATTTGTTGGCGTATGAGTATTGTATTGCTCTCCTTGGATGATCAGTCATATTTTCAAAATCAATGCCAAAATTTCTGCCATAGTATGCAAACCTATGAGCACAACTGTATGCTACACATATTCACCTTACTCGCTTACATTTTATACCTTACTCTCTTACATTTTACACATGCTGTTGTGCTACAGATTGAAACTTTTATTGGGAAATCAAATATTTTAACTCCAGTGTACAATAAAATGTAAATACAGCTGTTGTCTAGAAGCCCCCAAAGTATGACATAAACCATGAAGACCAAGGAGCTATGAGTAAAATAAAATAATAAAGCATGCAATTTCCTGTAACTGAATATCCAGGCCTGGAGTTTGGTGATCTGAAAAAACACAAGAGGTCAATGGAAGCTTTCTGAGAACTACAGAGTTCCAATGTCAGGATGATAGAAACTGTCCATACATTATATCAACTTTGGCCAAAATACTTCAAAAAGTTGGACATAAAGAACGCCATTACTGACAGTTTGTTTTTTGCTGTCAAGCATTTGGATGACAAAACAAAGATGTAACAACATTTTATTTGTAAATATAACTTCCTGACCCAAATGCAAAATGCTATACAGAGGGGAGAACAAGTATTTGATAAATTGCTGATTTTTCAGGTTTTCCTACTTACAAAGCATGTAGAGGTCTGTAATTTTTATCATATGTGCACTTCAACTGTGAGAAACGGAATCTAAAACAAAAATCCAGAAAATCACATTGTATGATATCTAAATAATTAATTAGCATTTTATTGCATGACATAAGTATTTGATACATTTGAACTTAATATTTGGTACAGAAACATTTGTTTGCAATTACAGAGATCATACGTGTCCTGTATTTCTTGACCAGGTTTGCACACACTGCAGCAGGGATTTTGGCCCACTCCTCCATATAGACCTTCTCCAGATCCTTCAGGTTTCGGGGCTGTCACTGGGCAATACGGACTTTCAGCTCCCTCCAAAGATGTTCTATTGGGTTCAGGTCTTGGGACTGGCTAGGCCACTCCAGGACCTTGAGATGCTTCTTACGGAGCCACTCCTTAGTTGCCCTGGCTGTGTGTTTCGGATCGTTGTCATGCTGGAAGCCCCAGCCACGACCCATCTTCAATGCTCCTACTGAGGGAAGGAGGTTGTTGGCCAAGATCTTGCGATACATGGCCCAATCCATCCTCCCTTCAATACGGTGCAGTCGTCCTGTCCCCTTTGCAGAAAAGCATCCCCAAAGAATGTTTCCACCTCCATGTTTCACAGTTGGGATGGTGTTCATCCTTCTTCCTCCAAACATGGCAAGTGGAGTTTAGACCGAAAAGCTCAATTTTTGTCTCATCAGACCACATGACCTTCTCCCATTCCTCCTCTGGATCATCCAGATGGTCATTGGCCTTCTTCAGACGGGCCTGGACATGCGCTGGCTTGAGCAGGGGGACCTTGCGTGTGCTGCAGGATTTTAATCCATGACATTGTAGTGTGTTACTAATGGTTTTCTTTGAGACTGTGGTCCCAGCTCTCTTCAGGTCATTGACCAGGTCCTTCCGTGTAGTTCTGGGCTGATCCCACACCTTCCTCATGATCATTAATGCCCTATGGGGTGAGATCTTCCATGGAGCCTCAGACCGAGGGAGATTGACCGTCATCTTGAACTTCTTCCACTTTCTAATAATTGCGCCAACAGTTGTTGCCTTCTCACCAAGCTGCTTGCCTACTGTCCTCTAGCCCATACCAGCCTTGTGCAGTTCTACAGTTTTATCCCTGATATCCTTACACAACTCTCTGGTCTTGGCCATTGTGGAGAGATTGGAGTCTGTTTGATTGAGTGTGTGGTGTCACAGGTGTGCAGTGGGGTGAAGCGGACCAGGCGTAGGCAGTGGTAGCAGGTCGGTGTACTCTTTTAATGTATAAACAAACACAAAACAACAGAACACAGAGTACAGAGACAAACTGCTAACTGAAAATGAACACAGGGAAACAACTCACCACATACATCGGATGACATGGAACAATGACTAACAACTGAGGGGAGCAGAAGAGAAACATTTAAACACATACTAATGGATTGATTGGGACCTGGTGTGAACAATGATTGACAAGACAAGACAAACGAATGGGACCGGGATGAGCTCTTGACTGTTGGTAAGATGGAGAATGCGGAAGATGGCGGAGCAATCCGTCACCTCACCGTCAGCTGTGGACAGGTGTCTTTTATACAGGTAACGAGTTTAAACAGTTGCAGTTAATGCAGGTAATGAGTGGAGAACAGGAGGGCTCCTTAAAGAAAAACTAACAGGTCTGTGAGAGCCGGAATTCTTACTGGTTGGTAGGTGATCAAATACTTATGTCATGCAATAAAATGCAAATTAATTATTTAGAAATCATACTATGTGATTTTCTGGATTTTTGTTTTAGATTCCATCACTCACAGTTGAAGTGTACCTATGATAAAAATTGCAGACCTCTACATGCTTTGTAAGTAGGAAAACCTGCAAAATCAAATATTTGTTCTCCCCACTATATGTGGTGCAAAGCTAACGCTACTCATCACCCTGACTCTCTTTCACTCTTACAGTATCATTGGCAGTAAAAAAAAATACAAAACAACATGATACTTAATGTGTCTTTATTATGTCTTTTTGTGGTGGAAGGATTTCATATACATTTATTGTAATCCTTTGGTAATGTTAAGGAAATCATTGCTGTCAGGTTTGTTTTCTTGTGAAAACCAGGTATGGAAATTCTGTTTGAAATGTGTGGCAAATTTGCTCATTCAATGTGCCTTCATTAAAATGTTTTTTTTATCAATTTCTCTTATTATTCTATTAATGAGGAAATCTGTGAATTTCCGATATCTTGTTTTTGTCACACTTTATATTATATTAACTTGTGTGAATGTTTTTATTTTCTAGTTAAAATGAAATCGATATCTTTTGTATTCCTGTATTTAGGTGAGATGTTCATATTTTGAGGATTGTTTTAACCCACAGAATTGAAATGAATCTATGAGAGATAGTTCAGATGTCTGTGAGTGGAATGGGATGATTGGGCTCTGTGGAAGGGAATACCAACACATGAAGTGTTAAAGATGCAGTCCGCAATATCTGACCTTTGGTTGTAAACGTCCTGCTTTCAAGACAAAAAGGTCCTGATTTTTTTTTTTGCATATATGTGCCTATTTGTGCCCTATGTTTTCAAAACAACTCGTTTTCAAATTTGGAATTTCATGGCGAACTAGGTACGATTGTGATTCTACTAAAAGATTATGTAAAAATACACAACATATTACATCACCAGTCTAAAACTGAAGGTTTAAAAAATGATTTAGTTAATTGCAAAAAAAGTCCCTGATGGCATCTTTGAGTTGAAACTGTCCAGGCCTCTCAGGTGGTCTTTGCCACCTAACAGGCATGTATACTTGTTTCATTTCACAGATATTTAATTTTTTTATCACAAAGTGGTCCATAAATGCATGAGAGAATATTCAAAAATTGTTCAATGGGTGGTGCCAGATCCATATCAGAGGGAGAGCATCGTCCACTTAGCATATATCCCATGTGACAGCTGTGGCCAGCCAGATGGGCATCCCCTTATCGCACTGCCAGCCCCAGCTTGATTTGCTCGATTTGCCCGTGCAAAGATTCAACAGAGAGCCGGCTGCTGAAAGAGATTACTTATCTTTTCTATTCACCTGATAGAGCGGAGAGCACAGGCCAGTGGTATAGGATTCAATACCTCCTAACCTGAGTGCCATAGAGGCAATACGTGGTAAAGCTTCACTGAAAGCACAGTGTAAGGGTCACGCCCCTGCCCATGTACCAGAGCCACATAACGCTGACTCCTGAAATGTAGCGTTTTCTGGTCTAAAAAACAAAAATGTTTTTTACACAGATTTAGACAGAACAATATTTCAGAGAAATAGGCGTTTTGTGTACATAGAGAATGTCTTGCATCTTTGAGTTCAGCTCAAATGTTTAGAATTTTGTTCAGTGTATTTTCTGCAGTTGTTTCTTGAACTCTGCATACAGTCTTAACTTTTCAGGTGAGCTTGTTTTGTGTGTGTGTTGGTATGCGCGCATGCATGCCTGTGTGTTTGTGTATGTGTATGAACCTGGACTTTGGAAGATCTGTGTGTGTGTACGTGTGTGAGTGAGAGAGAAAATGGTGTGTGTCTGTGTGTGTATGAGAGAGGATGTGTTTAAGAGAATGGGTAGCATGTGGGAGATAGGGAGCGTATGCAGGTCATTATCTATGCTTTAAATCCTTCCAAATCACAATGCTTTTGGATATGTGGACCTGTGAACAGGTGTCCTACGGTGACGAGCACAGACAAACGCTAATGGCACTAGGCATAATTATATTTCACATGGTAACGTATGGTTATTAAAACATTGTTACCGTGGCAATAATACCCTGACAATAAACACATTTTCTGTCAGTTCACTCACAGTTTTTGTGTGATTCTTAGCAATCTGTCTCATCAATTTGCATTCCTGATCGAAATACAGCACTTCAGTGAACCGAATTATTCAAGATTGCCCCTAGCCGACTTCATCTGAAGCAAAACCCATGCAGAGACGAAATGCAATGTTACAATGGATTTGAATAAAGCTATGAATCTTGCAGATGAGTGCCACCATGTACACAGACCCAACACAGACAGGGCTGGAGCAACGAAGACAAAGCCCTTGAGAAAACCACAACCTTCATCAAGTAATGTCCAGCTCCTAGGCCTGCACGTGTGTTCCCTTTTAATTAAACGGACAGAACAATAGATGACCTCTAAGATCCGGGAGTGGCTGTCATAGAGAGCAGAGAGCACGAACACAGTTCGGGCCCAAAGACTCGGCGAAGCATGCAAACCAGCAAAGCCCGGCTTTCCATGCTGGAGGGAGTGTGAGAAAAGTAAACACGCCACAGACGGGCATCACTCAGTCTCTACAGGCACCAGCTGCTTCACAACCTGCTGGTGCTCCCGGACTCTAATCAGCCTGCTGGACCATATTCCGGAGCAGAGGACGTCAGTGAAAGCCGTCTCGGCGCCACTGACTGCACCGCCGCCGCCTCACTGTACTGCACGTCCCATTGGCCGGTACGACAAGAACGGATGCTGGATCTCCAGGTCACTCCACTCTGAGGAACTGCAGAAGAGAGAATATGGGTCAACGTTACCTTTTTACTGGCATGGTCGCCAAAAGACTACTTGACTGAACAGAATTTGTGCTGGCATGGACATAGTGTCCCTTTTAGCTAAATGTATTGGCGTCATCCAGGGCTTATTTACATTAGTTGGCTATAGCATATGCCGCTATTCACAGCCTACATTTGTTTCTCGTGACCTGTATTAAAAAGCTGTGCAGCATAATTTAGTGTTAGAAATCAATGCTCAGATCCTACATCAGTAATTGAAGTCATTAGGCCTACTTTATAGGCATATTCTAGAATTGCATTTCATTAACAGCTGGTCATAACAGCGTTCTGTTATGAAATTGTACATTTAGACTGTAGAAATTGGGTTGTGCTCCTCTGAATGAGAGCAGAGGTACAGCCATTGCAGATGATGTCCGGTTGTCATGTTTGCTTCCATGTGAACCAGAATAAAGCCGATCCTCAATCACCCAGCTAGACACCTCTTCAGATTCAGGACACCGAATTGTCACATAGAAATTACACTAATCTCAGATAGCCACCAAAACCTTGTCTATAAATGTCATTTACCCAGGCGGCCACCTACCACCCCGCATAATGAACCTATACGCCCACCCTGCTAAATTGACCATGGACATTGCGGGTTATGGCTCTCCCTGCGTATCACCAGCACGGAGACAAATTACAATGTGAATATTGAGTTGTATCTGTTGTTTCACGACCATTATATAAAATATGTGATACATCTGTTGAAAACTAGCCAAGTACTGGGCCTCAATAATTTATTTAAAAAAAACTTTGATAGGAGCTAAGAGATAGGTTGCTTTCCCGGCCCTTTTCAGATGTGCGCACATCATCATCTTTATACCATCAGCATTCTGTTTAGGGCCACGTCATCAATATCCCTGCTCATCAAAGTGTGCTTCAACATTTACAACCCCTGGCAGGTGGTTAAGTAGATTGAATAAAGCACAAATGGATGGCTCCATCACTGCCCAACTGCCTCTCAACGCACATCTTATTAACTGGAGGTGCTCAAACGAGTCCATAATAAATATATATTTACAAATAAAACAGTCCAGAATTTATTTAATCATGTCATTTTAAACTGGGGCTGTATTTCTATTTTAAAATTAAAGATAGGAGCATGCATGGAGCCTCATGGTAATGTAACAATTTGTTTGTCATGCTTTTCTTTAACTCGTCCTTGTCATTTTGCGTTAAACTATAACAAAATGATCCCAGCCGACTGATGTGTTGCCATGGCTAATGGAGGTTATAAGAAAACAATGGTCTTCTTTGAATTGTATTTAAATGTTATAGTAACCTTACTACAACGCCTGAGGAAGTGTTATACGCAGTAGGTGTGGTTAAGGAAGGGAGTTGTTAATAACCTCAATCACTATTGTAAACAAAAAATTGAAAAGGAAAGTTTTGAGTTAGGAACAGAAGCGTACAATTTGCAGTGGTCTCTTAATTTGAAACCTTCTGTTCCTAAATCAAACTCAACTAACATTTTTGGAAAAGAAAGAAAAATTGTTCCATTTTTTCCAGAGCTGTATATTGTACACAGAGGAAATGCATGGCAAGTCATCTGCTTCTAGCAATTTGATAAGCCAGGAAAGAGTATTGTACTGCAGCTTGGGTAATCAAATTATTTTATGTCAAATAACATCAAGAGGATAGTCTAATGTACTGTAAATGGTAGCCTATACCGTTGTGTTCATAAGTTTGCATACCCTGATATAACTTGTGGTATTGATTTGAAAATATGTCTTGTATTTAAGGATAGCGATCATACGAAGCCATTTATTATCATATAGTTGTTTCGGCTTCTTTTTAAATCATAATGATAACAGAAATCACCCAAATGGCCCTGACCAAAAGTTTACATACACTTGAAGGTTTGGCCTTGTAACACCATACACAACGGAATTAGTGTCTGTGTATAAATAGTCAATGTGTTTGATAGCTCTCACATGGATGCGCTTAGCAGGCTAGATACGGAGCCATGGGGAGCAGAAAATAACTGTTAAAATACCTGCTTAACAAGGTAATTTAACTTTATAAAGATGGAAAAGGATATAAAAAAATATCCAAAGCCTTGCAAATGCCAGTCAGTACTGTTCAATCACTTATTAAGAAGTGGAAAATTCAGAGATATCTTGATACCTTCCCTAGGTCAGTTAAACCAAGGACGATTTCATCCAAATCTGCCAGAGGAATTGTTTGGGATACAAAGAAAAACCCACAGGTTATCTCAGGAGAAATACAGGCTGCTCTGGAAAAGTGTGGTTCTTTCAAGGAGCACAGTATGATGATACTTGAACAAAATTAGCTGCATGGTTAAGTTGCCAGAAGGAAGCCTTTACTGCGCCAATGCCACAAAAAAGCCTGGTTGCAAAATGCCCGACAACACCTTGACACACCTCACAGCTTCTGGCACACTGCAATTTGGAGTGACAAGACCGAAATAGAGCTTTATGGTCCCAACCATAAGCGCTACTTTTGGAGAGAGGTCAACAAGGCCTATAGTGAACAGAATACCATCGCTACTGTGAAGCATGATTGTGGCTCTCTGATGTTTTGGGGGTGTGTGAGCTCTAAAGTCACAAGGAATCTTGTGAAAATTGATAGCAAGATGAATGAGGCATGTTATCAGAAAATATTGGCAGACAATTTGTATTTTTCTGCACGAAAACTGTGTATGGGACGCTCTTGGACTTTCCAGCATGACAATGACCTTAAGCACAAGGCCAAGTTGACCCTCCAGTGGTTACAGCAGAAAAATGTGAAGGTTCTGGAGAAACCATCCCAGTCTCCTGACCTTAATATCATCAAGCCCCTCTGAGGAGATCTCAAACATGCGGCACATGCAAGACAACCAAAGAATTTGCATGAACAGGAGGCATTTTGCCAAGACTAATTGGAAGCAATACTACCTGCAAGAATTTGGAGCCTCATAAACATCTATTACAAAAGACTGCATACTGTCATTGATGGGGGGCAATACACAATTTTAAGAACTTATGTTGTGCAGACATTTGAACAGGGGTCAGTCAATTTTTGTTCCAATGTTTTATGATTGTGCCATTCTGTTATGACCTAAAGTTGAATATGAATCCCACAATAAATAAAAAATATGTGTTTTGCCTTCGCACTCATGTTTTCTTTACAAATGGTACATATATTATCAATTCACTAATGGTATTCAAACCTTGGAGCACAACTGTACGATTTATACTATACCACTAAGATAAACGCAACCCGAAAATATTATTTTTCTACAAAATTGTTCAGAGTGCCTGAGATATTTCCCATTTAAAGTTTCTCGCTGGAGAAAGACATAGGGTCTCCTATGTGACAGGTGGTGGGTCTCCTGAAGTGCGATTTTCTGGATTTCTTGTTGTTATTCTGTCTCTAACTGTTCAAATAAACCTACCATTAAGATTATAGACTGATCATTTCTTTGTCAGTGGGCAAACATACAAAATCAGCAGTTGATCAAATACTTTTTCCCTCACTGTATATGGGTGCAGTGTTCTGCATTGTTAAACCAATTACTCGAAACTCCACGGTTCTCTAATGTAGTTCTCTTCAATAATTTTTTTCTCAACATTATATAATTTAGATATCATGTTTTATCTTGTCAGTCATGCTGGCATGGTACATGTCCCATAACCTATTCTGTGAAATGTCATATACAGGGAAATATTTTTTCCCAAGTGTAAATGTTAGCACAGCCTTATACAGCAAAGAGTAATCAGGAATGTGATTACAGTATATCACCTCCTTATTAGTGTTGAATTTCCCTACACAGCCACAATAATGTTTGCAGATTATCTGAGGAGACCTTCAGAGGAGCCAGTCTGATATTGCAAATTGTAACAGTCTGGGGAGTTCCACAATCCCAGGTGTGATGAAGGTGCTTCATCAGACCTTGTCTGGTCTTTGATGTTGCGGCAGTGACAGCAAGAGCTACACTGCCTCAGGATATATTGTGATTAGAGTTCCCTAACTTGTCGACACCATTTTCTAAAAGTTGGCTTATGTCCTTTTCCTGTTCCCCTTTGAATACAGAACATTTTGAATTAAGTATAGAAGAAATAACAGTATCCTACATTTGGGAAATGAATGCCTAAACTAATGAATTAGATGGAAATGTTGATGTTATTGTATGTTCCATGCTTTGCTCTTATTTTCCACATGCCATGGCCAGTTATTTTAAACAGGAGCCTTATGATTCAAAGTGATCATGGGGTTCACAAAAACATTGCAAAAGAAGTTAAATTATAAACATCAGGCTTATTAAAATGTCCGAGGGGACTTTACAGTGGATGGCATAAAAAATTCCCAAAATCTTTTAATTTTTCATATTGACTTAGATTTGAATTTTCTTTACTGAAAATCTTGGTTAACATTTTCAACAGAAAAAGGTTTAAGTATCTGACCAGTGATTAAAAGGTTGCTAGATTGAATCTAGATTGAAATATTATTCCCTATTTGCTTGCCAGTTTGTTTCTGTAAATAAGAATGTGTTCTCAATCAACTTACCTGGTAAAACACACCCAGATTGTCAAATCGTTCCACATATTATTTTTTCTAAAAAGGTTCAGGCTTCCTCAAGGTGTTGGGAATCACAGCAAGACAGCAGTTGTCAACTCTTAACATTTAAGGACAGATTTACCATAACTGTATCCTCCCAGAAACATCACTTTTATTCTTGGTAACTCAAATGTATCATCAGCCTTTTGTTTCGCTCTGCTGAAATGTGTATTCCTCTCCCACTGTCAAGTGAAATTCAGACTGAAAGCAGGTTTTCCTCTAAGATTTTGCATTTGTTTAAATGCATCCCATTTCTTTAATCTGATTTGATGCTGCCACCACCTTGTTTGAAAACAAAGACTTGACTTTGTCTAAAATATGAGAGCATTTAGAACAAAAATTGCATTCCTTTGAGATGTTTTATTTATGTATTTGTAGTCTGCTTTTCAGTATCTTGTTTATGTCAGAATTACTCAAAGTAAAATGATTCCAAAGGGAAGAGAGCACGTTTATAGCTAATTTCCTGCAATTTCATTGAGAATGACCAACAAAATCAATGGGCCACCCCCTAGAGCTCGTAGCCATTGGCCATGATCACTACAAGTTTAGATAGCTGGCTAAACTATCTGCCTAGAAATTGCTAGCTTGCGGGGCTTATTGAGTGACTGTCAGTGACTGACATAAAAAAAACAGCCAATAGGGGAGGCAGTTTATGTAGCGGTTAGGGCAGCTTATCAGTAACCCAGATTTGTTCGATCAAATCAAATAGCCAGAAAGAAAAAATCTAATTATGGACACTGGGAAAAAATATGTAAACATCTGAGCAAGGCAGTTAACCCTAATTGCTCCACAGGTGTGAATCATTGCAGCTCTTCGCCATCTCTAATTTGAAGAGGTTCCGATAAATGGAGAAGCCTAATCGCTGTTATACCGCATGTGGAAATGGACAAATATCTGCCTTCTCCCTTACTGACAGACACATTTTGAAATTGCACCTGCTATATTTCCCTTTCTTACTCTCAGTGTGTGTCACTGGCTATTAAACAGAAGTACATACTTCAGAACCCACGCATAGAGATGAGTGATCATCTGGCAGAGATCTGTGGGATCTTCATCATGTTAACACAGACATACATACATCTCCTGCTCTTCATCCCTCCTCTTGAGAGCAGCATTTCAAAACAATCTACATTGCTCCACCACTTATTAAACATGGCCAGAAAAATAAAGACCCGTTATCATGGTGTTATACACTGTCCAGTACACCAGCGGGTTGTGCAGATGCTAAGCTAACAAAAAGCGCTGGACGTGTACCCAGCACCGCCCTGAAGAGCCACACCCTCTAGATTGGGATCGACATGCTAACGAGGAGAACTGAGGAGACTTGCCACCAATGTGCAGCTCTGACCGATGCTGAGAGTTACAGGACCAAATACCGATCCAATGTCGACACGAACCGTTAAGGAGAAGGTCACCATGGCAACAGCGGCGTCCCCCCAGCCTCCTCAATTCCACTTTGACTCCCCCTGTTATATGACGGACAGTTACTCCCACCAGCCGTCCCTGTGGCGTGCCGTTCGGCGACATTAGCCTGTAGGACGTGACCACTGGAGATGTATAGTGACCTCCTGGCATGGAGCCTGCTCGCCCATCACTCCACGATCACTCTGTCTTGGCTGTGCCAGTCAGTGAGCTCGGCAGATAAGAGGTGATTAATGCAATCGCTGTGTTCATCAATAAAGCCTCCCTCAGCATCTCTGAGACGTTCGGTTAATGGAGAGGCACTGCCGGGCTGCGACGGCACTCTAGCCAAATGAAGAGAGGGCACTGCACCTCTGTGGAGAAGGGGGTTGGGGTTCCTTACTTGTTAGCTCTGCTGTCTGCAAACCTAGAATCCTAAAACAGTCCTGCTGTGGGTTGTTGGATATCTTATCACATAGCATAATAATGTTCGTATAGCATAATAATGCAAATGATTTGACTTGCCCTGTTTTCACAATAATTGAGTTCTTTATTGAATGGTAGAGCATGACTGCTTGATCCAGGAAGGGCTCATGATCTGATGCTGTGCTGGACACACACACACACACACACACACACACACACACACACACACACACACACACACACACAATGTTGTGTTGGCATCAAGGTTTATTATCCTTTATAATGTACAATATACAAAAATATAGAGTACCAAAAAATTCACAGTGTCTAAAAGGCAGTGATTACAGTCTACATCACATATCTAACAGTACCACCAGGTCAGTTGCATAGAAGGGCACCGAGCCAATCAGGGGACAGAGCTTCACAATATAACATCCAGCTTGTCCAATCAGAATTTATTACAGGGCGGGGGAAACCAATCAGTGGGCATTACCATTTTGTGGGAGCCAACCACGAACTGCAAAATAAAAGGTCCAGCAAATAAGGAAATAAAGGTCCCCTAAACATCAGATCCTACTGATCTAATTTGTTCTGGCAAATAAACAATGATAATATTCTACATTACCCATAATTTTGTGGGCATTAATTTGTTCTTGTTCATTGTTTGTATTTATTCAGGCCTTTTAGGTTAGTAAAACGATAGTGGTGACACCATTAAAGTGGCTCTATTATAGTACCAAAGGATGTAACCCAACCGAACATCAGTCCAAAACAGTTGTATGACCTGTAGTCAACCAGTCCCTTTGACAAGCTCTTACATACCCTATGGTTGGTGTGTACATAGCTGCTGCACTTTTTAACAACTATAAGGCTTTTATTTAAACAGTGTTAGCTATACAATAATATACATTTACATTACACTATCCTCTAGATGTCATTAATGGTCTACGGATTGAAGGCCGTCTCATGTACAGATAGAGCTCTCGTGCAAATGGCGAAACTATAGAATTAGAATGACAGAATAGGATCATTCTATTTCCATACACTCAACTAAAAGCATTGCTGTCGAATTAGCTTTTATTTTATCGTCAGGCATAACAATAAAATACAGCTCAGTTCTGTTTTCTGAAATGCCTAAGCTTCCCCCTGAACTCTGCAGCTCTCAGGAACGTACAACGCTGAATATGTTCTACATGGAACACACACAGAGCCCAGTGGAACATCCGGATCGCCGCCGTCATAATGTGTGAAGAAAAATGCACATACCCCTTTTTACAGATCCGTTCATATACAGTCATATGTAAGAAAGCATTACATTTACATTGTACAAAATACACAGTCATCTGTTCCCCTTCTCATTCAAACTCACATGCGTACGCGGGCGAAACAAGCGGACATACACGCTCACATTCAAAGAATCACGACGACTACACACACGCTCATCAAAACCTTGATATCATACCAAAGCATTTCCAGGCATGATTTAGCATCGTTAACTCATTGATATTCGCTACAGTCAGACTTGGTAAAAAAAATAATAATAAAGAAAGTTGCTTCTACATGAATGTACTCAACATTTCTTCTCCTATTTATAAAATCAGACGTCAGACATGTGTTGGCTACTAAGATGCAGTGTAACAGAAAACATATTGGAATTTTGGGATGTGAAACTGATGACAAATGTGTAGCTATCCCTTATTTGTGAAATAAAAAAACATCCTAGCCTCCTCTATTTCTATCGCTCTAACAAAGAACCTCCCTCAAAAACTACTTTAAAAGAACAAGTGCCACACTATTTGCTTATTAATCTACCTTGAATGATATATAAAATGCGCTTTGAGTCCAGTCCGGCAACCTGGCCATATTTAATATGACCACTGAGTGGTAGGTAAGCAGGTGCAGTACTCAGTATAATGTGTCCATTCCCATCTAGAATCAAGAGGAATTCCATTCCAGAAGTTTTTATATCATAATTAAAAAAGTCATAGAAAGTCAAATCTGACCCCACATGCCCCCCCCCCCCCTCTATTGCATTCATGTGCCAAAGGCATCCCAATGCTGGATGAAATCTGTTGACTCCAGCTGGATGTCAGTGAGACCCCCTTGGCTCCTCATCCCATGGTCAGATGACTCTTTGGGGAAACCGTTTAAATCTACTGATACAGTACTAGAAGGACTGAGGCCCTTGTTTGGACATTAGCAGATGATAGTTTCTCCAACAGTGTATATGTCTGGATCCGTGTTGTCAAACGTATTAGAGTTGTCCCACATATCCGATGACATGCTGCCGTCCTTGTACCACCAAGGAAGTCCCGGATCCTTGTCTTGCCTCGGTCACGTGATGAGGCTAGGTGAGTCGAATGCATTCATACTCTACTCACAACAGAACTGAACATTTCTAGATTCAATTTTTCATCCGTGTGGAGTTTTTGTCCTTCCTTCCATTGGCTCCCACTGTGTTGAAGCAAGGACAGACACAATGATATGTCCACACCCTGGGGTGTCTTCTGTGGTCTGGGGAATTAGTTTCATTATAATGGGGATGGTTTACACACACTGAGGGCTGTGTCACAGAGACAGGTAATCAGATGGACCTGGGCGGACAAACAGCAGCCATTATGAGTTTTCTCTGAATGCCACCTCTCTGGATAGCAACCAGATAGCTAAAGTAAGGCGCCCCGGTTACCTAGTTCCACAGAGATGAGGAGCTGTCCAATCCCTCACTGTAGCTTATATTGTCTTCTAGAGTTCATCATTCAGGTTCCCACTTAAGCATTACATTGATAGTGATGTCCGGTACTCACCTCCCCAAATGACACACATCAAATTCCTGGCTTTACTTAGTGAGTCATTGGGAGTTACCAGCAACCACCCCTACACTAGCGCTGATGGTGTGTTCCGGGGATATCCTTACACACTCTCCTCATCATTTGGGAGATACCACGGGATAAATGAAAGGGGAGTAAAAATGACTTCCAGGTCGGAGGTTGTGTACATTTATTATGGCGTCTGTCACCATGGTGACTGGGGTGGAGTTCAGTTTGGGTGGGTGGAGCTACCCTAGCTGTTGTTATAGGTCCGGCAGGGGGAAGGGGAAGAGTCAGGCCTGTTGTAGTCGTATTTGCCCAGCGCTGTGGGGTAGTAGGTGGTGGTGTACACATTTGTCTGCTGCAGGGGCGTTGGGTAGAAATTAGACCTCTCGTCCGGAAGGAGGTTGTTTTTGTTCAGGGTCTGGAGGAGGGGAGGAAATGAGAGAATCCAGTGTTATACCAGGGGAAAGAAGCTACAAACTTAGAAAGAAAACGCTAATGGGTTGAAAAGCTACGTACTGTTAAAGTGTACTTTAAAGTGTATTTCTGGGTGAGTTGAGTCGAGAACAAGTCATAAGTGTTAAAAGACAGTGACATAAGAGTTGAACAACAGTGTCATAACAGCTTGGTTAGTTTAACAATGACTCTGTTAGGAGTAATATGTGTGCAATATATTAGATTCTCGAAGGAAGACGGTGCACTACTAAGCAAGGTTAACAGATAGGAAAGACATCAATAAATTACAGTGCAGAGAAACACATTTAGGGAGGATCACAAACAGTGCCCTAGTCACTTTAGTGTACACTGCTTTTAATCATGGGGAATTGGATGCCAATTGGGATGCACCCTATAGCGCACTTGCACATCACAGGCAGGTTTCGGAGGCTAAAAGCCACAACATGCCAAACGAAGGGAACACTTTATTGAAGGCTGCTGAGTAATGTAATTCATCCTAACAGCTCTGCACCATACGCTGCTCTGTAATTGGGTTAAATAATCAATGAAATGCACCACAACTACAGCTATCATGGAATTTTCTGGAAGGGAAGCAGTAAGGGCCTGTTTAGAAACAACTGCATAATATGATGGCTAAACCCAAAATAAATCTGTGTTTTTTAAGTTATTTCAGGGGCTATAGTCAAGCAAATCTTTTGTTTCTATATTTAATTGAAAATAGTACAAAGATCACATATAAAATGTTGGAACTGAGAAATGTTATTGTTTTTGGAAAAATACATGCCCATTCTGAATTTGATACCAGAAACATGTTTCAAAAGAATTGGCACAGGGGCATGTTTACCACTGTGTTGCATCACCTTTGCTTTTAACAATACTCTGTAAGCATTTGGGAACTGAGTTGACCAATTGCTGAAGTTTTGAAAGTGAAATGTATTCCCATTCATACTTGTCATAGGATTTCAGCTGATCAACAGTTCAGTGTCTCCTTTGGCATATTCTTTGTATCTTAACACGCCAAATGTTCTTAATGGTTGACAGGTCTGGACTGCAAGCAGGCCAGTTTAGCACCCGGACTCTTTTACTACAAAGCCATGCTGTTGTAATGCATGCTGAATGTGGTTTGGCATTGACTTGCTGAAATAAGGAAGGCCTTCCCTGAAAATGATTTTGTCTAGATGGCAGCATATATTGATCTAAAACCTGTATATATATTTCATTAATGATGCCTTCACAGAGGTACAAATAACTCATGCCATGTGCAATATTGCACCACCATACTATCACAAATGCTGACTTTTGAACTGTGTGCTGATAACAGGCCAGATGGTCCTTCTCCTTTTCAGCCCGGAGGATGGGGCGTCCATGATTCCCAAAAAGCATTTCAAATTATGAGTCGTTAGACCACAGGAACCTGTCCACCTCAGCCCATCGTAAATTAGCTTGTGACCAGAGAAGGTGGCAGCATTTCCGGATCATGTTTATACAGTTGTGCTCCTAAGTTTGCCTACCCAAGCAGAAATTGTGAAATTTTGGCATTGACTTTTGGCTTTTAAAATTGCAATTAGTGTCTGTGTATGAATAGTCAATGAGTTTGTTAGCTCTCATGTGGATGCACTGAGCAGGCTATATACTGAGCCATGGGGAGCAGAAAATAACTGTTAAAAGTCCCGCATAACAAGGTAATTTAACTTTATAAAGATGGAAAAGGATAGAATAAGATATCCAAAGCCTTGTAAATGCCGATCAGTACTGATCAGTCAATTATTAAGAAGTGAAATATTCAGTGATCTCTTGATACCAAGCCAAGGTCAGGTAGACCAAGAAATATTTTAGCCAAATCTGCCAGAAGAATCAATCAATCAAGTTTATTTTTTATAATGCCCTTTTTATATCAGCAGTTGTCACAACGTGCTTTTACAAAACATCCGGCCTTAAACCCCAAGGAGCAAACAACAGTAAAGTTGAATTTCAGTGGCTAGGAAAAATTCCCTAAGAAGTCCTTTTCTGTCTGTGCCAGGAAAAACATATTAAGAGCCCAAATTGTAATAATTAATAAATGCATGTGGGCTGAATCCAGAGTCTATTTAAACGTAGTCCAGGTCGGAAACATGACCAGATTAATCGAATTGTTCGGGATACAAAGAAAAACTCAAGGGTAACATCAGGAGAAATAAAGGCTGCTCAGGAAAAAAGGATCACAATACGATCATACTTGAACCCAAATTAGCTGCATGGTCAATTGCCAGAAAGAAGACTTTACTGCGCCAATGCCACAAAAAAGCCTGGTAACAATATGCCCGACAACACCTTGACACGCCTCACAGCTTCTGGCACATTGTAATTTGGAGTGACGAGACCAAAATCGAGCTTTATGGTCACAAACATAAGCGCTATGTTTGGAGAGGGGTCAACAAGGCCTATAGTGAATAGAATACCTTCCCCACTGTGAAGCATGTGAATTTAAGGCAAGATGAATACAGCATGTTATCAGAAAATACTGGCAGACAATTTGCATTCTTCTGCACAAATTCTGCATATGGGACACTCTTGGACTTTCCAGCACGACAATGACCCTAAGCACAAGGCTAAGTTGACCCTCCAGTGGTTACAGCAGAAAAAGGTGACGGTTCTGGAGTGGCCTCCACAGACACTTGACCTTAATATCATCGAGCCACTATGGGGAGATCTCAAACCTGCGGTTCATGTAAGACGACCAAAGATTTTGATTGACCTGGAGGCATTTTGCCAAGACAAATGGGCAGCAAAATCTGGGGCCTCATAGATGTCATGGATGCTAAAGGGGGTAATGCATGTTTGCGTACAGATATTTCTCCAGATTTTCTGAATCTTTTTATAATATTCTATACCATAGATTAAGATCCCCAAACTCATTGAACAGTTCATTGAGAAAGGTCTAAAATTGTTGCACTATTTACACCCACAGTCTTTCACCAAGTGTTGAACCCCACCCGATCCTTACTTCTGACAGGCCCATCCTCTCTGGAATACTCTTTTAATGCCCGATCATGATACTGACATGCCGCCAAATCTCCTATTTAGTTGTGTGATATTGCACCAGGTTTAGTTTTTAGCATTACACAACCTTCCCTGTGTTTTGTTGTCTCTGTCCAAACTTTATTGAAATACGTTGCTGGCATCAAATTCAAAGTGAGCCTATATTTTTCAATAAACAATTAAATGTCTCAGTTTCAACATCTGATGTTGTCTATGTACTATTTTATCATGGGTACACTTCAACTGTGAGTGACGGAATCTAAAACAAAATTCCAGAAAATCACATTATGATTTTAAAATAATTCATTTGCATTTTATTGCATTTTGGCAACATTACTCCTAAATTCCCAATACAAATATTGTCATTTAGAAGATTTTTTTTTAGAAAATGACAACTGGTCAAAATAACCAAAAAAGATGCATTGTTTTCAGACCTCAAATAATGCAAAGAAAACAAATTCATATACATTTTTCAACAAAAGAAATGCTAATCTTATAACTTAGGAAGAGTTCAGAAATCAATAGCCGGTGGAATAAGTATGAATTTTTATCACAGCGTCCATGTGTCTTGGCATGCTCTCAACCAGTCTGTCACATTGCAGTTGGGTGACTTTATGCCACTCCTGGCACAAAAATTCAAGTAGCTGGGCTTTGTTTGATGGCTTGTGACCATCCAACTTCCTCTTGATCAAATTCCAGAGGTTTTCAATGGGGTTCAGGTCTAAAGATTGGGCTGGCCATGATGGTCCTCCATGCACTCCTTGATTGACCTGGTTGTGTGGCATCGAGCATTGTCCTGCTGGAAAATACAATTCTCAGAGCTGGGGAACATTGTCAGAGCACAAGGAAGCAGGTGTTCTTCCAGGATAACCTTGTACTTGGCTTGATTAATGCATCTTTGACAAAGACAAATCTGCCGATTCCATCCTTGCTGTAGCATCCCGAGATCATCACCGATTCTCCACCAAATTTCACAGTGAGTGCGAGACACTGCGGCTTGTAGGCCTCTCCAGGTCTCCATCTAACCATTAGACAACCAGGTGTTGGACATAGCTGAAAAATTGACTGGTCAGAGAAGATGACCTTACTCCATTCCTCTATGGTCCAATCCTTATGTTCTGGTGCAAACTTCAGCCTGGTTCTTCTTTGCTTCTCATTGATGTAGGGCTTTTTTCTAGCTTTGCATGACTTCAACCCTGCCCCTAGGAGCCTCTTTCGAACCGTCCTTGCCATACACTTCACCCCAGCTTCTGTTTAACATTCTTTTTGTAGGTCACTTGATGTCATCCTACGGTTGTTGAGTGACATTCTAATGAGTTGACGGTCATCTGGGTCACTGGACAGTCGTTTTCACCCACTGCCAGTCTGTAGCTTTGTTGTCCCCAATGTCTTTTGCTTGACCTTGTTCTTTTGAACCACGGTCTTTGAAATGTTCAGGATGGAAGAAACCTGACACTCACTGTATCCCTCTGCCAGTACTGCCAGAATTGAACCCTTCTTTTCCTCACTATTAGATTTTCCACTCTTTTGTCATGCTGAATAGTTGTATTTTATTCTAATGACCTTTGAGGTTCTACTTGCACTGTTTTTGGCATCCAGCTGGTCCTATTGCAAGAGGATTGTGATGACAACAGCAGAAGTTTTTTTTACTTTTCCGTGTTAAATTATTTGTTTCAGCTAATCACCTAATCAGTACCTAATCATTAAGTAAAATGAAGTATGCCTGTGTTGGAATTCAACAGACACTGGAATAGAATGGCTGCCGTACATAGAGAAGCGAATTTAAGATAAATTAGATGTGGTCTATTAATTCTTTTCAGAGCTGTATATGTAGTTAGGGCTACTTGAGGAGTAGAGTAATGCTGACTCCAGAACACCAAGCTAAAACCTGACCAGTAGTCTGGTCGTCAGTCCAACAAGCCTCTCTCAGTAAGGTCCTCATAATCAAGGGCAGGTATGAGGACGCAGCCTTATCTACTACAAAACGCATGCACGCACACACCCACCTCAGAGCCCTCAACACATCAGTCAGCCTGCTGGTGACTGACAATTCACAATATTTTAGAAAATAAGTAGGTGTCATTCTGAGAAGCATCGGTAGATTGGTCCTAGACCTAACCCCACAGGAAGCCAGGCCGGGTAGAGCTACGATGGAGCGGGTGGCTGGGATCCAACAGTTGCTAATAATTCCACGCAGGTGTCAGAGCCGAGACGGGGAAAGGCAGGGGAGACGGCGGAGCGTGACTTCACATTTTTGAATTCAATGTTTTGGCTTCTGCCTTTCTCATGAGACGGCTGGTTCCGGCATTATAAACAGCAGTGGGAGTCCATGACCATAGCGGCCTAATGGGGTCCATTAATAAGCAGAAGAGACACAGGGCTCCATGCAGTAAGGAAACCAGGTGAAGTGAAATAAGGAATATAGTATATTCCGAGCCCTCGCCATAACTCATCCTCTCTACAGTAGTTATAGTAATGGAATGAAACAATGCATATGGAATTTCCTGTCAGAACCAGATGAATGGCTGCTGTTCAGTGGTGTGGTGCCATTTTCCGTTGCGAGAGCTCATAACAAATGTGTGACATTGTTTCTTAATTCTACAGATGGAACTGATTGAATGTTGTTACAGAGTGATGCGCATCAAACAGTGGTCTACGCCCACACACGTTGTCTCAACGCCTTTTCAGGCGTACCTTATTTCAAAATCTAGTTTCCTGAGGCATCAGTATGTGCGCAGATCACGATCACATTTTGTGCATTTGCTTAAGTGTACATTTTGGGCGATGACCTGGGAGCAGCAGTTAGGGTTAACAGCCTTGGTCAGGGACGGGACAAACCATTTCACACTTCGACGGCTCAGAGTCAATCTTGCTTCCATCCAGTTACTAGTCAGATTTTTAACCAGGCTGTTACCCTGCTGCCCAAACCGCATAGCAATCGTTTGAGAGCCTGGTGGGCCATAAAAGTTCTGAAGGAAAAACAACTATCAGCTCCCGCAATCAAAAGCTGTTTAAAGCTGAAAGTCGCCCATTCTTTGTATAGACACAAATATTGAGTTCAATACTAAGTCACGTTTGAGACAATCTGCTTAAATGATGTCAGTCACATCCAGAGATCTAAATGTGAGAAAAATAATGACTCCTATTCAAGTGACTCTGCCACAACCAGTCAATCGTCGAGATACGCTTATTTGCTTTAATCTCATCGGTGCCAATGTTTCCTCGACCATCTACACAAAAATGTGTGATTGGGAAGGGAATTACCCGCTGATTCAGAGGTGAGCATCTTAGTCACGAATTCATCTACCGAGCATTTGATAGGATGCAGAATTGGATGCAGTGTCCTGACCCTTTTGGGGGCTGGTGGAGTCTTGTTTGAGGGGATGTTATGGGGGAGTCTTGTTTGAGGGGATGTTATGGGGAAGTCTTGTTTGAGGGGATGTTTTACTGGGGCACAGTGACAACCGCTTGGCTGAGACACTTAAGGGGGGCCACTAGCTCAACGCTCCATGTTAGAGTCATTAGATTCCCTCCAGAATACAACTGTGCCAGGCCCAGTGGAAGAGGAACACTGCTCTATGCTTCTTGATTAGCGCAGGACAGACAGTCCCGAAAAAGGACTCCAGAAAAACCCCACAACTCACTGTGGAAAGTCAGGAACTTGCAGTCTATGTAAAGCATGTGTATGCCGGCAAAAAGCGAGTAGTATGCATCTTTCTCCACACTACTCTTGTCTACATAACAGCATCTGCAAATTTGTTAGATCTTGCCTAAGCAGGCCTTCAAAGGTTTGTCTGAACTGCATCTCCCACTCTGTTGTCTTGACAAGAATTGAAATATCGGGAAGGTTCTCAGTACTCGTTAACAAATCCAGTAAATGAGGAGGGTGAGTTAAGATGGTGTCACAGAAATCACAGGTTATTTTTCCATTTCCAACAGAACTTCCAATTGTCAGGGATGCCACATATAGCGGGCCTGCTCCATGATATCATAAGACTGATTTGAATATAATAGACCAATAAATGTCCAAGTGGGTGAAGTGGTGGGCACTTGACCAATGTTTCTTAACTACTGGTGTGCAAAAATATCAAACTAATATTTGATTGAAATAGTTT
The DNA here is from genome assembly GCA_016801105.1 of Esox niger. NCBI lineage: Eukaryota > Metazoa > Chordata > Actinopteri > Esociformes > Esocidae > Esox > Esox niger. The sequence continues at coordinate 59,827 of JACXGJ010001732.1, forward strand.
GTTTTCTGAAAATTAATCGCTGCATTGTCAATATAGACCTATACTATAGAACTGCATTAGTAATTTTAATTTTCACATATTGTCATTTCAAACAACTTATGTTGCAAACATTCAAAAATATTGACCACAAGAAACTGGGAGAGTTTTAGCCTCCTTATCAAATATAATTGCTACATTTACTGTCAATATACATTATTTTATTTATTTATATATTATTCTCTAGAGCATTTCGGGGGGAAAATGTAAATGTGAATATCAGGTTCCAGCTGAGACAACCTGGTTGAATTGGGTCCTGAGGCAGAATTGCAGAAACCATAAGCCAACTAGGAGGTGAATTACTGCTTTTGTATGCCCATCCCCTGGGAAAGTGACCACAAAATCTGATTGGATTAGATGCTCATATTTTCACTGAGCTTGAATCAGCATTTCTTGTGTTTTTGTTTCAATCAAAGCATATATCCTGGTTAGAGGCAACATATGATGAGTAGAATAAAGAAGCTTAGGCAACTGATCGACTGCCATCCTTACCTGTTCTGCACACACATTTTAATACAGCATACAGTTATTCATGCTTATCACCACTGTCAGTTAGACATCATACTGTATAGTCAGGGAAGAACCACTGTTTACCTTTTACGATGGAATTTTAGATGTACCATAATTCAAGTGACGGCCTGGTGTTTCCTGTATTTCTATAAGACCTGACCTATAATCACAATAAGTGAATCTAAAAGTGAGTGAAGTAGTTTTCCTTTTGTAAAATTGTCATGACGTATTTGTAATTTCATTTATGTTAGAATCGTGTGGATGTACCGACATAGCAAAAGAGGAGAGGAGTATGTATTCATGTTATTAAAATATAGAGATGGGTTACAAATTAAAGGAAAGACCTGAATAAATGAGTGGAGGAACATAGCTCTGTGGCATATATAATAACGCTGAGTGGGCTCAGTTGACCTTGATTTTGGATCAAGATGGCATGCAGAAAAGGACAGACAGAAAATTATTTTGAAAGAGGGTTCATTATTAGGTTTCTTCCAGGTTGACAATACCCAAATCCACAATGCACAAGGGGTCACTGAATGTTTTAATGAGTATGAAAATGTGAATCATATGCTATGGCCTTCAAAGTCACCAGACATGGGAGATTTTAACCGACGTGCTAGACAGCGCTCATCAAAACACCAAATGCGGGAATATCTTTTGGAAAAATGTCGTTCCCTTCCCCCATTAGAGTTCCAGAGTATCCTAGAATGTATAGCAAGTATCTCAGCAGGTTTTTCCTTCAGATTGCAAGCTACTCATTCTCAAGACCTCATTGTCGTCCTCAGAAGTAAAAGAACACCCTTCATGGCATTAATGGTTCAAAGTGCTTTTTCTACAATTTAGACTTTATTTGGGTCTAAGTTAAAGTAAAGAATATTCACTGAAATGTTTTATTTTTTCATAGTTCATCTCTAGATGCTCTATATACTAGCTTCAAACTATGGAGGCAGAACCAAAATCATGGCTAGGTCAGTTGCCAGAAAATAAATATATTTTTGTTAAAAAAGTCAGCAAATATATTATCATAGCTAGTTCAAATGGGAAACCCTGAGTGGTGATTGGTCAGCGACGTGTCAGCTGATGCCGGGCTCCCACCTATGACAATATTAGACTTCATGATGACTATTTAATCGTCAGGTTACTAGTCTGATGTTTGCACTAATCTTACTCGCACCCGTGTTTCCTTTTCATGGGCAGGATCGGCACTGCCTATGGGGATTGCTATCAATGATGTTGATATTGTTATTAGTAGTATTCTATGGTAGTGATGGCAGTGAGTTACCTCAGGCTCAGAGCAGAACGCCAAGACCTGTATAACATTTTGGTTTGTTTGCATGTATCTAATAAATAGTTAAGCTAAAATATGGCATTTACTGTCTGAATTGAAGGCATGGTCAAATTTGAATGTTTTAGGCTTAGAATAAAAGGCTATTGGTAGAATGTATGCAAAATATCTTCCAACTATAGCCACAAAATTAACCCTTATCATATCTCTACACTTAGTCCTAACTGTAACCTAATTCCAATTTCAAAACCTAAACCTAGCTGAATGTAACCTCAGCAACGAGATGCTTGTCAACACACTGCATTGTTTGACCCTCTGTGAAGCATCACACATGGACATTCCGAGTGGACAGTGGTACATGTACAGGTGTGTGTCGGTGTATATGTGCGTGCGTCAGTCCTTAAATACCTGCGACAATACCTTGAACTCCATCGGCGTGTACTTTTCGTTCTTTGGTGTGGTGTTGCCCTTGTAGTTTAGGTGATTGGGCGTGCTGGGGTGTATTACGGCAGACTCCTGGGAGGGCTTGTGGAAGCGCTGGCAGTACACATAGACCAGGAAGGACAGAAGGCCCGCCCCCAGGAAACAAGACACGCCTGTGGCTATCAGGTGCAGAGAGGTGAATGCTGGGAAGACAAGACAAAGCAAACAGACGGAAAGAGGTCAGTGCAGTTGCCTGGTTCACGTCTTGCTGCCTGGTGTACCTCCTTTCTCTCAGCATCACTCATTCTTTCTTTTTCTTCCCCGTCCCATATTGTGTTGCAGTGAAGTGGCAGTCTGGTCACGTAGCCAACGCCTATGACCAGAGCGTGCCAGTGACCTAAAGAGCTGGCGACACAGATCAGAGACCAGCCTAGCATAATGGTGGTTCATTCAACGGCATCAAATTCCTCCTTTTCCTCAGAGCCCCCGGTGTCTTCCTGTAAACTGTCAAACCATTACCGGTCCCAGCAGGCTGCCTCATTCTAATGGCCATCCACCTCATACATATTCCCCATCTGATGATTGGTTCAAAGGCTTGTGCTGTGTGCTTTTTTTTTTTTAAGCAACGCTATGGATTTGCTCCGGATATAGCGGCATCCTTTGCATCCAACTCTGTCCTTACAACATACACACAAAATCGCTCGCACGTACACACCCCAACCACCCTGGGTGATTAAAGAGGAGAAGAGGAGGAGAGGAGGAGAGGAGGAGAGGAGGAGAGGTGGAGGAAGGGGGATGCGTACCTACAGCGCTTCCATTACTTTATTTTGACTGGATGAAAGGAATCATGGAACGCACACACAATACACACATGCACACACACACACACACACACACACACACACACACATAACACACACACACACACAACACACTCAATACACACACACAAGCAAGAGTTAATCCACTTACCACCGCATTGCTGGTCCGTATCAATGCCAGACGCTGGGAGAATCACTGCAAAACAACACACAGACAGACAGACAGCAACACAGACAGACAGGACATGCAGGACAAACACACAGTCAGCTATCACCAGCACATGCAAATTCTGACCACCAAAGATCTTGCTGGAATAACCAAGCCTGTGATTTGAATGATTACCATTGATGATTTTAATGATCTACAGTACACTCAGCACAAACAAACAAGCAAGCATCATGAAACACAAATAACTAAACAAATTCCATAAACTCCAGTGGAATGTTGTGAATGTTAGCTTCAGGCCCTACAAACTTTAACAGACACTTAAAGTAAATCCAATTACTAAGTTAATACAAATAATGATAATGATTAATTTAAATCTTGAAATAATTTAAAGCTAAACCACATCTTCCCTCCACTAAATGATTCAGGAGGGGGTTGGGAGGGAGCAGTCTGTGTATTTTTAATTGAGACGCCACCATCCTATGATTACATTCGGGCCATTTCACCCAAGGCAGTGTGACACACCTCCCACTGACCCTACGATTTCCAAAATTGCAATGAAATTAGATGTGATTTGGGCTGAATCCCGAACGGGACCCTAAGACCTATATAGTAGACTAGTTCTGACCAGGGGCTTTAAGGGAAAGGGCTGCCATTTGGGACGCGGCCGTGGTGTTGTAACATCACATTAATATTAATTGGGAGAAGTCTTGATTTAATTCACTTGGTATTCTGGGCTGGTGCGTGTCTCGTCTTGTCTTTGGCAGTGAGGCACTGAAAGATCATTACGACTAAAATAAAGGGAAAAGGCTTAGCAGTGTCCACTCAGACGGGCATAAAAGGAACAGTCTGAGAAGCCTGATTTACTGAGACTTGATTAGCACAAATTAAGATAGAAGAGGGCCAGACCTCTTTCTGGTGGGAGTGGGGGACGGGCTTTCATATGGAACAGTTTCCCGGGACACCGACAGATTAAAAAGCATTTTCGATTGAATCGTTTTCATTTCCAGCAACTGGCACAGTCTTTAAAAGCATCCCGTTTTGCCCGACGATGATGCGGCTGACACGCATACGGGTTGGCGCGGCAACGCTTCCAGCGGCGGAGTGCTTGCCTCACCTGGTATCTCGTTGCAGTCCCTCTGTCCTGTGCTGTTTCCAACACAAGGGGTGGAGCCTTGAGACCCACACACCCGACTGCGTATTTGCAGCCCTGCGTCATCGCATGCTGACCACAGGGACCAGGCCATCCAGCCGCCTGTGCACGTGCACACACACACACACACACACACACAGACACACACACACACACACACCATCAGTACATATAGACATGCCCATGGACTCACCCGAGTTGAGATCGCTGCTGTAGTTTGAAAATGCCTGGGGCCCATTTGCCCACCCATGTGCACCAGGCAAAAACATAGTAGACCCCAGGCCCGAAGCAAAGCAACAAACAACCCTAGCCATTTGCAAACAGATGAAAGTGTTTGTGAGGCCGACTGTACTGAGAAAGCAAACACGCGGTTTGTTAGTGCATAGCCAAGATGTTTGTGTCCGGCACCAAGCGATAACCATACTTCCCAGTCGAAAGGCGCCTGCAAACAGTCAACAGAGAAAGGACCTTCTCACAGTTTCCCAGCAGAACGTACCCTTTGATCCCAAGAAACTGCGAATGGACTGTGTAAAGTAGTGTTTTAAGGTTGTGATTTTCTTTACCTCTCTTATCAATGAGATACTCTGTCTTTGGCTGCTGTAGTGGTTCCATCTGTTCTTTGACTTCCCCTTGGCAGAACAACACAACCCCAAAGATACAGGGTCCATGTTAGGATGGTGAGCGTATTAACAGAGCCGGCATCTAAGCAGTTCTGAGGCGGCCCTAATATGGACAGCCTGCCATCAAATAATATCACTTGGGTGTTTAATAACGCAGCAATTGACTTAAACCTCCCATACTATAATTGCGTCATTCATTCATTTATTTACATTACTCAACCCGACCGACTTGTCGGAGCTGTAGGATTGGATAAGGACAAAAGTGAAACCCTCAATTAGCATTCCCTGTAATGGCTGTCTATCACTCAGGCACAAACTAGCACACACACACACAAAAACCTTCCTGCCCTCCATTAGGTGGCACCATCTCTTTTATCCTGATCTCTGACAAGGCCATCAGATAGGCCGAGGACTGACTGACAGGCACAAGGCCTTCTGGCTAATTGGAGACGCACTGTATCTATAGGGATGTCAGCGATGACATGGGCATAGATCACCGATGCCCTGCCTGTCAGTAAATCTACTGTAGCGGGAGACGGATGAGATGGTGAACTCATTACCACACACACACACACACACACACACACACACACACACACACACACACACACACAGGAGAACACATGGAGCCTTGCATCCATGTGCCATGCCACAATGCGTGCACACACACACACACACACACACACACACACACACACACACACAGGAGAACACATGGAGCCTTGCATCCATGTGCCATGCCACAATGCGTGCACACACACACACACACACACACACACTCACACACACTAACACACACATCACACACATACAGTTAAAGGAAGGTGTCAGCCCTTAACCAAAGGAGAAGATTAACTCAATGAAACAGGTCAGTATGCATCCCAAACGACACCCTATTCCGTATATAGAGCACTATTTTTGACCAGATAAATTATTACCTGCATACCTTTATACATGCCATTTATGTTTGACCAGTGGCGATGTGAAAGTACACAGTTCTGTGTGTTCTTCGTTAAAGTCACACTATTTTTACCTATTGCTAAGTCTTGAAGATCAATCTGGATTTTGAGAGCCATTTATGCAAGCGTCCAGGTCATTCAGAAGGAGCCACAAACTTTTTCTCACGGCTCAATATAGGGAGTGTCATTTTGGAGCCGCACCAACTAAAAGACAGAAACCAATTCCCTTCCATGTCTGTAATTACCATCAGGTCACACTCTTCAGGTCCCACTGAGCCAGTGACAGACAGCTGGGCTAATTCAATACGAATAACACACGGGTATTTAGGAAGAAGGCAATTGAAGGCAAACCTCTTTAAAAAAAATCGACACTGTTAGATCTGGCTATTAACAAAAATCACTGGCTAGAGAAAACTGTCCAGTTCCAGGAAGTAAACAATGTATTAGGATAGAGATCAAATAAAAATGAACTCTCGTTAGACATGGAACCTCATCTCTCATTAGAGCCTTTGGCTTATTCACAGTCATACTTTGCCCAGTCTATGGATTAGCTGGCTCAGTATCATTCGTATTACGCAGTCCTATTGGGAGCAGAGATGCTACACACACTGAAAATAAGAGGTACACTATCAAATTCAACCTAGCTCTGACTCCAGTCATCTGCAAAACATCTAATTGGGAGAACTCCATTTCCCAACATGCACCTGTTCCACACCCCTCCCCAGAGGGTCATAGCAAAGTGCTGACTGGCACAGCATTGATCTGTGAGTCATTATCACAATAGACCGGTTGTAATCCATGGACTGGAGCTAATGATGTACAGGGAAGCCTGTCACTGGACGTGTTTGTTTTGTGCGTGTGTGTGTGTGTGTGTGTGTTTGTGTGTGTGTGTGTGTGAGCTTTGCAAGCCTTACCATCACAAGTGTATGTGTTGCACAGCGCCTCCTCAGTGTGTAGGCCGATACAGATATCTCCTCCATTGGCCGGGCTGGGGTTGTTACAAGAGCGGGTACGCTGGTAATGCCCGCCACCGCAGGGCACTGAACACTGAGACCAGGACGACCAACACGACCAGGCTCCGCCCACTGCTCGGGGGAAAACACGCACGTACCAAGACAAACAAGGGAGGTCAGATGTGTCTCTCCTCACCAACTACGGAAAAATAAATAGACATTCTATTCTCTTGGAACTGAAAGAAACACGCAGCAACTCGACCCAGAGGACCAGATGGTTTTGCCATTTAAAAAAAAATCCCGCTGTCCTCTAGTCGCAACACAGCACTTCCCTTGCCAAAAAACAACTCCCCCATGCTCAAACCTCCTGCGCAGACTTCACAATATTGTGTATATTGTCATTCGTCTCACGGCGGCAGGTACAGTCGTACCATGCCCTTCTGAACGACAGCGTTCGAGGTGAGAGAGTGAACGGTGACAGGAGAGAGGCAGTCAAAGGAATACGCTTGACAAGAGAAAGATGTCGCTGAGTGTTGACAAGCGAGGGGGAAACGGAGTCGGGGGGGCGTAACCTCCCGCCCCCCTTTCTGCTGCTCTTGAAAACTCGATTTAGTCCTGGGGATAAGACGGTAGATAGAGTGAACAGACTGCATGGCTGGCACGTCCTCTTGGCATTGGGACTGGAAGGGAAACTTTGGCAACAGAGGGATAGAGGGAGAGACAGAGAGACAAACATCAAGATAACTAGCTTTGTGGTTGTGACATCAAGGTATGCTGTAATGAAAGCAGGGCAAGAAGATGTCTCATTGGAGCTATTAATCTCTAAAGATTTACCCTTCCGTCTCAATCTAGTCTATTTTAATTAACTACGTTACTCTAAATGTCAGTGTGTCTTTATCCTGACGTCTCTGTCTGTAAATCAGGTTTCTCTCCCTCTGTCTTTTAATCTATTACTTCTCTCTCATTTTATCATGTTGTTTCTCTCTCTTCCTTAGTCTCCCTGTCCTTGTCACATGATATCCGACAGTCAGAGATGACAAAATGAGTCATTTAGGCCATGGTTACTGAGGAGCTGAGGAGTAACATCAGAGATGTGGGAATCAATGACCAGTCACAAAAGTAACATAACTTCAGTGGATGGTTCATTCCAAAGTGGTCTTCGGTGGAAGTGACCGACTGAATAATATTTTTTTATGAATCAGTTACATTTGCAGTCTTTTCCCCATGAATTTAAGCATGTTTTTAACAACAAAACGTTACAAATATAAAAATTGTAAGTAATCTAGCATAACTGGAGCAGTCATCTGGAGGAGTTCAATGCTTAAAGGACAAGTATTTCTCAGGTTTGAAAATGTACGAGCAAACTTGTTCACTAAGCCTTCGTGTGTTTCTGTAAGCCCGGACCAGCCAAATAAAATGTAATGAAAGAGAAGCTAACCAGCTAGTTCAACACTAAATACAATGTTCATTTAGTAGACTACCTAGGTACCATTATTTTGTCACAAAACCTGAATGTTTTACATAATCCCACACAACTCCTTCAATATGTGACAGGAGTTCAATGCTTAAAGGACAAGTATTTCTCAAGTTTGAAAATGTACGAGCACACTTGTTCACTAAGCCTTCGTGTGTATCTGTAAGCCCGGACCAGCCAAATAAAATGTAATGAAACAGAAGCTAACCAGCTAGTTCAACACTAAATACAATGTTCATTTAGTAGACTACCTAGGTACCATTATTTTGTCACAAAACCTGAATGTTTTACATAATCCCACACATCTCCTTCAATATGTGACAGGTTCTCAGGCTAAGAAAACAAAAAGATTTTGTATAGTATAGTCTGGCAGTAAGAGACTGTTAAAAAAAATGAAACAACAAACAGAAATAGATTTTCACCTTCCTACAAATCCTCAACTCAAGGAGGAAGCAAGTTGGAACATGTTAACAAGGTTGAAGACAGAGTTTGTTTAAATTATACTTTATTATAAAAAATAAGAGCATATACATGAATCAATCTGAATGTCTCTGTGTGTATACTGCACGTCAGTACAGGATCATGTTTTCCTGAATGTGCTGATACACTCTTCAAAAACTGTTCCAAGCTGTCACCAGGAATGGGCGATATTTTCACAATACAAGGAGGTTTTAAGTACTTTCTTATTGGTTAATAAAGGCCAAGATGAACACATTGTTCCAACATTCCAGGCATTTAGGCGCAAGTGTCTGGAAATGAGGTAAAGGATGTACCAGCCAAATGAAACATTCAAACAGCTATTCCACATTCCTTACTTATGAGCTTTAAGAGCAGAGCTGGGCTAATCTGGGTTGAGCCAAGCGAGAGGTGCAGTTATCAGTGGTCAAAGCAGGCCAACTGCATGATTAGGCAATAATGAGGGGCTTCGGTTTAAACGCTGGAATGACTCTGTTACTGTAATCGAGGACTCCTCTTAGCATGGTTCTGTTGCATTACCCTGTGTCTAGCAATTAGCTAATGGAAATGCTGACCCACTCAGCATATGTTTACAGGGCTAGCATTAGCATACAGGTCCCACCTTTGTCACAGGTGGTAATGTGTGTATTATGCTAACAACAACTGGAGATCATTGGTGTATGGGAGCTGTGCGTATGTTTGTAGGTATATACCTGGGCAGGCTTGAGAGTTGCAGTCCTGGTACTCCACAGGTGAGCCCCTGCAGGCCGGTAGTGCTGGCTTGCCCTCTGGCATGGCACAGGTGCGCTTGCGGGTGCGGTAGCCCTTGGCACAGTCCTGGGAGCAGGCTGACCATGTCTCCCATGACGACCAGCCGGAGCCTGCCACTCGCACCACAGGGGTCCTTAGGAGGTCCTCAACCAGAGCTACAGGAGAGGGTTAACCAAGTTATTTGTCTAATTTATACACTGAAGTATTTCTGCATTCCACTGGTTACTGGTATACTCAATACATAGAAGTATTTCTATATTCCGCTGGTTACTGGTCTACTCAACACACACAAGTACTTTTATATTCCACAGGTTACTGGTCTACTCAACACACAGAATTACTTTTATATTCTACTGGTTGCTGGGCTACTCAACACATTGTAGTATTTCAATATCCCATTGGTTACTGGTCTACTCAACACACAGAAGTACTTTTATACTCTACTGGTTGCTGGTCTGCTCAACACACTGAAGTACTTTTACATACCAAAAGCCAATTGTTAACTTTCTACAACTGGGTGTGGGTGTTAACCCACTGACACCACACAGAAGATTAATGCAACCAGGGTCTTTGTGGACTGAATCACTCACATCCCAAACTTGGTCCAATCCTAAACTATTCATTGCCTTAAATCCTGCCTCCATGTTGAGTCATCCAACTAAAAAGTTAGCTCTCTGTGCAGAAGGACATCATTCATTACTCATGTCACTTCTGGACTTATTTTGGGTTACATGTGGCTAGGTTGAGCAATGTTTTTGTGTTTTACAGTGACCTCGCTGACAAAATAAATAAGCAGAAAACCACCTGGTCAGAGAGAGAGAGAGAAAGAGTGAGAGAGAGACCCTCCTTACAGGCCTGTCCAGTCCAGACTGTAGCTCCACTCGGGCAGTGATTCATCAGCTCCTCCTGTCCCCCCACCCTGCCTACCCTGGCCAGCTACGCCGCTGTCGGCCAGCTACAGTTAATCAATGCAGAGGGCGGAGAGCATAAAGCTGCCACCAGAAGAGGAGCGTTGGACTGAGACCAGCACACCTTTCCTACTGGTAGAAACGCGAGCCAGCCCAACGCCAGCCCAACGCGGACACTGACAGACACGCCAATCCGGCATTGGACAGCGACCCGCTAACCGGAGTTCTGCTACAACGGTCCGCTAGCTGCCCGTTTGCATTGATTGCGTGACAGGAGCGACAAGAGATCCACCGACTGGACTCACTGTCTGTCTCGCAGGCAGCCGTGCCGTCGTTGGGGCAGAAGCGGGTCTCCACTTTGCGCCGTCCGATCTGCAGCTCATGGGGGTCGGCCAGTTGGGCACGGCACATGTAGCGTATCCTCTGTTCCTGGCGCGCCCCACCCTGGGTCACATTGACGGGCATCCACGGGGTCCAGGGGGTGTTCCTCTTCACCTCCGGACATGCCTCCAGGTTACACGCCTTGTACTCCTGCGGGGTGGGAGGGAGGAGAAGCCGGACAAAAGACGTAAAGATAGAGAATTGCACAGGGCCTTCTTCGCAATTTAAAATGGATTCAAAACATTACACCTGGTGGGAATCCTGTAGATTTAATTTGTTATTTGTCGTTCCTTTGTTTTCTTTGTTGTGTATCATTCTTGTCAATACTTTCATTGTTGATCCACTGTATAATTATATTTGCTTCAACAATTTTATTTGGCAATAGTAGCTAACGTTTGTTTGTGCCAATAAAGCACCTATTCAATTTAATTGAGAGACAGAGAATGAGAGAGAAAGAGAGAGCAACTCAGAGACTGAGGGAGGGAAGAAATATATTTTCTCATTGACTTCTCATTCATTTGGCTACCTGATAACAGTTTAATTTGACATACTGGTAGTAATTAAATCCTCATCTTTGAGCATGTTTGAAAGTCCTCTGTGGAAAGCCCAAATCGAGTGACTGGAGGGGGAAAAGAGGCCTAATGCATTTGAGTCTAAACTGAACCAAATCTAAACTGACAGACTGAAGTGAAAAGTTACAAATCCCACTGGGAGACTAATCTTAAGTACGTATTGACTTGTGCATTCGTGTCTCGGTCCTCTCATACCAGTGCACAGCCTGGACAGCTGTTCCCATTCTCACAGCTCCTGACCCTGGAGTGGACCCCTCCTCCACACTCAGCACTGCACTTAGTCCAGGAGCCCCACAGGGACCAGAAGATAGGCTGCGGACATGAGACGCCCTCATTACAGAACCTGCAATAAGAAAACGAAAGGAAAGAAAAATACTAACTCATTTTTAGGAAATGGCTATTTGGCTTGTGCCTCATGATGAGAGGCGCCGGTGCGTAAGAGGGCTGACATTTATCTAAGATTATCATCCCAAAAAAAACAATATTGAGGACAGACACTGGTACTGAAGAGTGCCTACCGTGTCTCATGAATGATTCATGAACGTAATTCCTTCGTAAATGGCACCCAGGAATGACTGATTCGCTTTTTTGAGTCAAGCTAAATCTTTAGCTCTCATCTCATCCTGCCTCTCATCTCTGACCGGGCCCACACTGCCATTCCCCCCGTGATGTGGTGAAGGGCTGAGTCAAGCTAACGCTTTAGCTCTCATCTCATCCTGCCTCTCATCCATGACCGGGCCCACACTGCCATTCCCCCCGTGATGTGGTGAAGGGTTGAGTCAAGCTAACGCTTTAGCTCTCATCTCATCCTGCCTCTCATCCCTGACCGGGCCCACACTGCCATTCCCCCCATGATGTGGTGAAGGGTTGAGTCAAGCTAACGCTTTAGCTCTCATCTCATCTTACCTCTCATCCCTGACCGGGCCCACACAGACACGCCCCCCGTGACGTGGTGAAGGGTTGTTGCAGGAGCGCTGGCGCATCTCAAAACCTGTTCCGCAAGTTGTGCTGCACTGTCCCCATGATGACCAGGGGGTCCAGCCTCCATTCCTGCAGCGACAGAAATTAGCTTTTAAAGGTTTTAAAGAAAACCAAAAGGCCATTTTGAAAATTGTTTTGTACAAAAACATCAACTCAACTATCCCTCAAGCACCCAACATACAGGGTCATGGCCCTAATTTGTGATTCTGAGAGGATGCGAAGCCACTTTCTCAGGAGATACGTTTTACACCACAAACACACTTTTCAATCTACTAAAGTGCTTTGTTCTTCAGTAGCCCGGCTCATTATTCAACTGCCACTTCCGGCTAAAAACACGTTTCAATTTCCCCACCCTTTAATCCAGCATAGCTATGAAAAAACCTGAGCCACTTTGTATCTGAACTGAAATGGCTCCAAACAAAGACACCCCCCCCCCCCCCACACACACACACACATACATACACTTGTTTCACCATAGTTTTTTGGGACCAACGTTTTTCACATAAAGAAGTCCCTATTTTCCCTAATCCTTAAAACATACTCTAACCTCAACTCTCTTATGCTTAGCTGCAGTTTTGTATTTAAAGATCTCCAGTGACATAAATATTTGAGTCAAGGATTAGGCTATGGGTCCGTGAAGCCAACCCATAATGGACATTCACAAGGAATAGCTTTATCATATGTCGGAGTCAGGAAAATCTTTGTCATTTTCATAAAAATCTGTCAGAGTTAACTTATTTCCATCAACCTCAAGACAATCTCTGTCAAAATGACTAAATGGTAATTTAGCAATAATTAACCCTAAACAGCATCTCTTGAACTGTTCAAGTTAGAGAAACTGAACCAACCCTAACAAAATCGAGCCTATCCCAACACAAAATGTCTAATTCCTTATTGACTATGACTACCTTAATTAACATCAATTGCATAATTTGTGTTTACTAAACCTAAGCATCCCCTGAACTGTTCAAGTTAGAGAAACCAAACCAACTCTTTCTGATAATTAGGATGAGACAGTCGACACCAGAGTCAGCGGCTTTATCCTAATTAATAAAAACTGCTACCTATTGACGCTTGTTACCTAAAGCATATTGCCTGACTGCACCGCAGAGATGACCCCAACATTTTCCCCAATGTTTACTATTACAGGGACATTTTATGGCCACCTTGATAGTAAAACACATCCACAGATATCCAGTGCATCCACACTGTATTATATTAGCTGTCATCCCTCAGTTACTTGGCCACTTCCTACAGACATTGACGGTACAGGAAATCTGCCGGGAACTTCGATGTCACCTCAGAGTACAACCGGCTGCACTTCTGAGGATGGGTCTTTATTGAGCCAGTATCTTTCCCCTTTGCAGTTCACCAGTGTTGTTTGAGCTGTACACCTTACTGTCATTACAAGCACACCTGAGTGGATGTTTAGGGTGGCAACTTGGTTCTCTCAGAAAATGTCACAGGTTATCCAGGAACTCCTCTGAAATGGTATCGAGGATAAGGGAATAAGCAGGAATTACGGGATCATTACAGAAATCTCTCTTGGTGTTTGTACATACCTGGAGCAGTTGGAGACTTCGATGGTGGGTCCCTCACAGTCTCTGCCGCCGCAGCGAGCCGGAGGGCTGTCACAGTCCCTGGAGCGACACAGACAAGCACTGGTGCCATCGCTATCGTCGTTGCGACACGGTTGCCATGCTGCCCACGGTCCAAAACTGCCATTGGTAGTCTGGTTCCTAAGCTGAAAAAGCCAATAGAGAGGCTTGTGTGTCAGATATTGGCATAGGCTGGATGTCATCAGTAGTCATGTATCAAGGTCACGCCCCGCCCACCTGACGGAATGCACCTTTGGTTTCCAGTATTTCAGAAACTCATAATATGTTGACTAGCTGGCCCTTCACTAACTGCTTTCAAATATAAACTGACAACTCCCTATTACCTGTGTGTCCACCTTTTCAACAAAAGGGATAAATGATGTCGCTATGGGGGGGTATTATCTCGTCGCGCTCTCGCTACTTCTTGTGGTAAGTCAGGAGATTGCATGGTCAATCATGTAATATTATTGGTTACAGAGTACAACCTTATCCAGTTTGAAGAAGAATAATTTGGATATGTCTTTTTCTTTGGTGTTATGCAATGGTTGTGTGATTTAACACAGTCAATGCTTGATCGATTTTTTCAGAAAAGAGTTGAGTATCTTACTTCATTATGCAGCTGCATTTAACCTTTCATCAATATGATGAAAGCGCTGCTAAATAATGATGGACTGTCTGTCAATTTAACTTTTACTTGCAGACGCCGGACCGATGCGAGGGACATGCTTGTGTACTTGCCTGCCTCCCCGCCCCTAGCGATGCTGCCTCCCCGCCCCTAGCGATGCTGCCTCCCGCCCCTAGCGATGCTGCCTCCCGCCCCTGGCGATGCTGCCTCCCGCCCCTAGCGATGCTGCCTCCCGCCCCTAGCGATGCTGCCTCCCGCCCCTGGCGATACTGCCTCCCCGCCCCTGGCGATGCTGCCTCCCGCCCCTAGCGATGCTGCCTCCCGCCCCTGGCGATGCTGCCTCCCGCCCCTAGCGATGCTGCCTCCCGCCCCTAGCGATGCTGCCTCCCGCCCCTGGCGATACTGCCTCCCTGCCCCTGGCGATGCTGCCTCCCGCCCCTGGCGATGCTGCCTCCCGCCCCTGGTGATACTGCCTCCCGCCCCTGGCGATGCTGGCCTATGGGACTCTGTTACACTCCAGCATGTGGCGCTGTCAAGGCTCAAAACTAAACTGTAGTGGAATTCAGCTCTGCGACAGTGCAAGTAGAACACTGTGCCTCCCCAAATATTTCTATTTTTCTTGGGCTATTTGGAAACGTGAGGACTTGCGAGGGCAACCTGAATCACATGTTGCCGTGGCAAATAAGAATCAGGGTCCTGGAGGAGAGCTGTCCAGAACTGTTGAACTGTCAGACTGGTGTACAGCCAGGAGAGACTTGGGAAGAGAAGTGTCAACTAGCCAGCTCTGTTGCTGTGAGGCAGGCAGCCCCAACACCTGAGACAACAGTGACAACTGAAGCAATGACAAACAAGTGGCAAAGGTGGGACCGGGGCTCCATGTTGGCTCATACCGGACACACAGTGATGTTCTGACTCCACTGACTCATGTTGGAGCTGTCCTCTAGAGTGGTGCAGCTTCGTTGTTTCCTGTCCCAACCGCAGTACGGGTCCCGGGCCTCCAGGCATAGTCTGCAGGAGGCAGGAGAGATGGAGGACAGGGGAGGAACACAGAGCGAGATAGGGAGGCGGGAAAGGACGGAGGGAGGCGGGAAAAGAGCCATCAGTCACAGGTGTCAGCCCGTCCTTAATGTTCAGACCAGCACGAAGGCCAGGCCTCTAAACCATGTAGTGTACAGACAAAGTCTCAGTCCCCGCCAGGCTGTATCTCAGTGATTCCTAGACGATCTGAATCAAGGTAAACAAATCAACCTGTACCCCTCCCCACGCACACACAACGCTGTGCAGCAACCAAACAGCGATTACACATGTTGTAAGCTCCCCGTGAAACAGGCGTTTAATGAGGGCTAATTAAATCTGAGCTTTTTAATAACGAAATTAAGCCGTGAGAGACGGGGGGGGAAGCAGACTGACTAAAGAGAGAGAAATAGAGGGGTAGGGAGAGACAGTGGAGAGGGAAGGATAGAGTGGAGGGGGCGTTAGAGAGAGAGAGAGAGGGAGAGAGAGAGAGAGAGAGAGAGAGGGAGAGGGAGAGGGAGAGAGAGAGGGAGAGGGAGAGAGAGAGGCCGGCTAAAACATATGCTCAACTTATTTCCAAGATTGTAGATATTGTTTGAACCTGGTACGCTCCCCAGATATGTTCCCTTCAGCCACCGCAGCAAAGATGAGAAAAGAAGAACGTTATATTCTTGGCAAGGCCCTCCTGGTTTATTTCATTTGGTTTAGTTGAGTGGAGCCTGGTGTTTCAGCTATGCGACTGGGGCAACATTTTCGTGTTGATTCAGAAGTGAGGCCCAATTAAGTGGTACAGGGGTGAGGGGTGGCTAGTTCTGCTCGTGAGACCATATAGCTGAGCCAACCCATGTCAGAGAGCTTCAGGGGGGAGAAAGGAGAGGGTGAAGACATGTCGAGCATAACGTCTCACAGAGTTTACCCCAAAGACAGACAGACAGCTGACGGTTGGTTGTTCATATTAATACGTCCAGCAGAGACGAAGAATGATGAGAGATGTTTTGTATGTGCATGATGCACATCTTAGGTCCAATTACCCTCTGTTACAGTGAGATAGGAGACATGCCCTCTGAACACACATACACTGGGCACTGACCTCAAAGATAAAATCTCTTTAGCTGAAAGAGTTTACCCTCAGACCCAGTCTCATTAATTACAGCGGAGAAATCACACACACACACACACACAAACACACACACACGCACACCCACACACACACACACACACACAGAGAAGCAGACACACAAACACATACATAATCGCACACACACGCTGCGGCCACTGAATGTTTAGGCCAGCGATGAAAGCCAGCCATCCATGTAAGCTCTTAAGACTATGAAAATGCGGCAGCTTGAAAAGAATGCTGAGTTGACAGCTTTGACGAGTGCAGTGAGTGAGAGCAGGAGCGGAAGACAGGTTTACCAGGGAAGGACAGAAGGTCTGCAGTTCTAACAGGACAGGAGAGAGGAGGAGGTCTGCAGTTCTAACAGGACAGGAGAGAGGAGGAGGTCTGCAGTTCTAACAGGACAGGAGAAAGGAGGAGGTCTGCAGATCTAACAGGCCAGGAGAAAGGAGGAGGTCTACAGTTCTAACAGCACAGGAGAGAGGAGGAGGTCTGCAGTTCTAACAGGACAGGAGAGAGGAGGAGGTCTGCAGTTCTAACAGGACAGGAGAGAGGAGGAGGTCTACAGTTCTAACAGGACAGGAGAGAGGAGGAGGTCTGCAGTTCTAACAGGACAGGAGAAAGGAGGAGGTCTGCAGATCTAACAGGCCAGGAGAAAGGAGGAGGTCTGCAGATCTAACAGCACAGGAGAGAGGAGGAGGTCTGCAGTTCTAACAGGACAGGAGAGAGGAGGAGGTCTGCAGTTCTAACAGGACAGGAGAGAGGAGGAGGTCTGCAGTTCTAACAGGA